>PNEQ01000748.1:0-10083 GCA_003012365.1 Medauroidea extradentata
CCCCCCGACCATAACAGAACATTTTAAAAATGCATTTTTTTCTGCAAAGTGTCTCTAGGCCCCGACTTCCGTAGTGTTTTGCAGAAAATTAATTAACGTAATAATGTAAACATAAATTGATATCGGTAGCCAGACGTCACACTGTTGAGCGGTAGATATGACCGAGAAAATCGAAATTCCGAGTGTCTTCTTTCGAGCGAATAGCCCGACTCCCGTAGCATTTAACGTAAAAATAAAGCAAGTGATAATTTAAATATAAATTTATATAAATAGTCAGACGTCTTATGATCAAAAGAACACCACTAAACAACAGATATGACCAATCCTTTTCCTAATAAAATGAGAAAATCGAGATTCCGAGTGTCTTCTCTCGAGCGAATAGACCGACTTCCGTAGCATTTAATGGAAAAATAACGCAAGTGATAGCAGAAATATAAATTTATATCAATAGGCAGACGTCTTTAACGATCAAAAAAACGCAGCGAAACAATAGATATGATCGACCTTTGTCCTAAAAAAGAAAGAAACAGAGCTGTTGAATGCCTTCTCACGAGCGAATAGCCCGATTTGCGTAGCGTTTAATGGAAAAAAAAAAGTAGGCATTCCTTACTAGTAAAATGCCCTTGTCAATTATTCACCAAAGAAAGAAGGAATAAGCGGATGTATTTATTCATTGCGCAGTTTTATATTACTTAACGTAAAAAATATTCCCTCAACGTTGATACTAGTAGCGTGCAGAGCAGACAGATAGCGCAACTGTACGAACGTTCACAAGATGGCTGATAGATAGCGGCACCGTAGCATATATCGACGTTATTCCAAAAATGCCATTTTGTGACGTTCTTACCTAAAATCGTCGAGAATTACATGTATAAGTGATTGAAAATAATCACTTTCACAGTCAGTATATGCGGTAAAAAGAAATTAGGAGTTACAGGATTACGTAATACACGAATGTCTATTAATTTTCCAAGTTCGACATACCCGGAGACAAATGTTTCAACACTTAGTAAATAGGTCGCGCTATTATCGTGTTCACTTGTGAAACCCACGCTTTACGACACACAGTAACGCATTGTTTAAGCAAATTATGTGCCAATATAATTCTTTTAAGTACTTATGGTGTTAATGCAACAAAGAAAAATATCACGCTATTATTTATAGAGTTCGTGTAAAAAAGTAAACTCATTTGGCGCGTGACGAGAGAGGTATAAGACATCATGAAACAGCCTAGAAGGAGGCTGTACTATAGTTAAATGAGCATATGCGCATGCACTGGAACTTTCCGTCTGTAGTACGACCTCAATATAGATCCTAATACGTCGTAGTTAGAGACAGGCCGGCCGGCTTGGCACAGGCGGCGCTGCTGCCACCGCGCGGTTTTCAAACTGTAACTGCCGCAATTTTTAATGGATTTTCGCTATTTTTGTTTTATTTTTAATATTGTGACTTACCAAGTAATAACTGCAACTCCACAATTCATATTTTAATGCCGTGAATTAGATACAGTATGTTTTATTCATTTTCAACGTAATTCCTTTTTTTTTCTTTTTTTTTTCTTTTTCTGTTTTTTTTAAGGGTTCCTGAGATTGTATTCGTAGAATCGCTACCTTCGTTAAATCCAGGGTTCGTAAAATCGGGGGTCTGGTGTATATATATTTTTTTATTTATTCAGTCATTTTGTACATTTCCGTTTCGTTTCAATACACATGCAGCAGTGTATGTATTATGCAACTGCACACTTGAGGAAAATGCAAACACATACCCGGCCTCTGTCGAGGTCCTGGTCATACCGGTACTCGTAGCTCCTCTTGCGTTCGTCCCGCCTGTCATCCGCTACCTCTCGCTCCATGTGTGTTCGCCCACCTGACCAGCTACTCACTGCAAGGCATATATAACTTCTGTCAAGGATCCCATTCATACATTGCATGCTTGCTTTATGTATGCACTAAAGATTACATTTATGAGTTTTGTACGACTCCTAGTTACAATAAAAAATTAACAAGACAAATTAATATTTGAAAATAACTCTATTACAATACGTAGTTTAGCCACGAAGACAATACAGTGACATGGGTAATGTGGCATACAGAAATAAACAAAAAAGACGAAAAGCATGTACATACTTACCATTGTTTCCGTATCCTCGATGTGAGACCTTGGTCAAGAAGTCAGCCGCCTCTGACTTGTAGACCCCGTTCCAACACAGCCCATTCTTCTGCTCACCATTTTCCACCGCGGCCACGCTTGTCTTCTCAACCCACTCGTACGAGTCTTCCCCACTGGTCTCCGAAGACATGGCATTGCCATTCAAATGTTCCTTATGTCTGCATAACACGGACAAAACAAAACATCGTGATGAGCCTAACACAAAGCTAGGCAGCAATAGAAAATCCATCTCAATATAGTGAACACAATCACTGATTAATATTAGAACACAACCAGACTACACAAAATACATTGACACAAAATCTGACAAATATCAAGCTATGCACTAAGTCATGTAATAGAATACTACAGCTCTCTCAGTATGTAATACACGTCCCTTTAACACAATATTACAGCTGTCACATTTTTTTCTTGTTATGTTACCATGAAACAATACTAATGGCGTGTCAAACTTCTGGAGAAAATATTTACTTTAGATAATATTGGTATGCTGACTGCAGTTGTAAGGCATGTGATTAAAAAAATTGCTAAGTGAATTCGTAATACACTGAACTTAGGTAACTGTAGGTGAATATATTTCCAAAAAACACAGCTACCAAACGCGTGAGAAAAAAAAAATTAAAGGTTTACGAACTTAACGAGTTAAAAAAAAGTTTTCTATATATCTACAATTTAATTCAAACCATTCTAAAAATGCATACTTTAGTAAACAAATAACTTGTGGTTAAGAACAAGATATTTTCATTTATTCACACCAGCATACCAAAATTAATAGCTAGCCATTCAATTTTGTTACTACCTATGGAAAAGGATGGTCCAAGTTGGGAGCTTAAGGAATGTTATTCAAAAGTTAATCGCTACCAACCTAAACTAATGTAATTCCTGCAAAAGATAAAACAAAATAACATTCTTGAAAAGTTCCATAATGAATTACAGTAGAACCCCTTTATTACAGCCCTGTTTACACTTTCACTAATTTTACATCTACTTTTTATGGTCCCATTTTTTGTTTTCACATTGGAAATTTCCGTCTTTTCACACTTTCCTGCATTTAATACCAGTTTTTCCAGGTCACTTGAGAAGTGTAAAAAGGAATTCCACTGTATATATCACTGTGTGTGTATATGTGTCTGTGTCTGTGTGTGTCTGTGTGTGTCTGTGTGTGTGTGTGTGTGTATATATATATAATAAATAAAAAACACTTCATTATACTTTAAAAAAATCATAACACTTGCAAGACTTAGTACACATATCCACTTACATGAAATGAAATACATAAAAAATAATAAACTTACTAGACACATCACTTAAAACAGAATTATTCATGCAGATAAAATTGGATTCAATTAGACACTTCTTGTAAACTAGTACCGTACGCTACATGCAGATACTAAATAAAATATGTGCAAAAGCAAATCAGCAACTGTTGTCAATGGCAAACACATTTGCCAGCCACAAGTTCCCTTAATAACACAAAGAAAACATAACACATACCAATTTCACAAATTGAAAGTAGACAGTCTCACTAAAAAGGCAAATTCCTCAATTATTAAATAAATAACATATGGTGCTCAACAGGAAAACCACGTTAACTAAAATTTAATTCTAGAAAACCTTGAAAATGTCAATATTTTATTGTATTGGGTTATAACGACACTATGGATAAAATAACAAACCACAAGCTAAAGAGGAAAAAGAAAACTGCAGCGAGATAAAGTCAAGGTTGGCGTATAAAGTCAAGGTTGGTGTATAAAGCTAACGTCAACGTCTCTAAGGCTGCGGTTACATGGCACACTGAACTACGCACTTCACATACTACATGTTCTTGTTTGTATAAAGTTACATGGGGTCTGAAGTCTTTCTGTTTACCATCACTTGTTATTCAAACAAAACTGATAGTGTATCTACATTTATTCTGCAAATTAACTACTGTATTCATAACGCAAAAAAAATTCTTAAATTCACAAAGTGAATTCCCCTCCCCCTCCCCCCGACACTAAATGCACAACAGTGCTCATGGGAGTATCTAGGTATGTTGCGACTAGCAATAGTACTCGCCCAAAACAAAAAAAGGAAAATTTTAACATGTCCTGTGCATAAATATTGGATAATAAACATTTGCAGAGAATAACCACAGTGCAATGATGTGCACGTGTTGTAAAGCAGCAAATAAAACATAATCAAGTACGCAAGAAGTGTACTATGAGACAGCAGGAATAATTTGACAGAAAACTCAATAACAAGGATTACGCTACACAAACACACAGTTGCACTTCGTGGGAATGAAACAGGGATAAACCACGGCTTAGCTTGCTGCAGACAAAATGCCAATTCTTCTGCCTATAACCTGTTCACACTCAGACAGCAAAACTTTGTGTTCCAAAATATTTTTAATGAAAACAACTTCTAATAAAAACATAACATGTGGTTAGCAAGCTAATAGTAATATTAAATCACTGGAGGTTATGGCACAGCTGATAAGCATCAAGCAGATTTTTCAACACACACAAATGTCTCTAAAAATAATCTTTTAAGATGCTTGCACACAGGTGTGCAGTGGAGAAATTAATATGTAACAAATTTTTTTATTGCAGGAATTCAACAGTAAAAATTCTTAAGTTTCAAATATAAATGCTCTTAAAACTGAACTATGAAAATGCCAATCTGCTGCTGTGTAGCAGAAATATGGAGTTGCCATTTTAACCATTAGGCCTAACACAATGTTTTGCCTTGCACTGCACAGTCCATACATCAAGTACAAACGTAACACCAACTTCTCTGCCTTCTTTACACCACCTGCAAAAATCTTACCTTCACAGATGCACACAATGATCGCAGCACCAGAGGTACAGAAAGCAGCCCTACAATGTTATAAACACAGACACTACATGAACACAAGGCTGCTTGATTAATTACCAAGTCCAACCATGTTTTACCTTAACAGTCTGACAAAAAATAATTTTTACTTACAAAATACAGTAACACAGAAACAATGGAACACACAAAATACACTGCAATCAGAAAGTATTACCCAAAGTAGGAAGAAAACTTAGCGGAACACTACCAATCCCTATAGAAACCATTGGTGCATCTGCAAATTGAACATTTTTCTAGTTTCATTTAATAACTGCTCAGAATAAAAAATAACATGAATAAAACATAATTTAATATATAAATAACTATATGGGACTTGAGGAATATTCTCTACGAACATGTGGGGTTTAGAATCATGGCTGTAATTGCCAGGCAGGCATCACACAAGTAAACACACGTTCTCAGTTCTTAATATTACTTTGTCAGGAACATTCACAAGCAAACTCAAACACGTGTGTAACTTACTTTTTCTTTTTCTTCACTTTTTTGTCCTTTCCCCCATCTTTTGTACTTGAATCCAAATCCGAGACCAAATTTATTTGCGATCCATTTTTTGGAGCAGTTGGGGTATCCACTTTAGCAGGTGCCCGAGGGGGCTGCCGTTTCGAAATGTCATTAGAAAAATGTTTTCCAGCAAGAAACTGGGTTGCAGACGTCACCGCGGCTTCGGGCGGCTTGTTTGCGTCGCACACCGTCCACCCCGCGGTCGAGCTGGCAACGCTGTTGCTGCTGCCCTCACTGTGGACGGACGGACTGTGCAGCGAGACGTCCGTAACTTGCCAGCTCGACCCACCACACTTCACCTCCTCTACACTACTTTTGTCTTTCCTGGGTGGGTTGCGAGCCTTCGCGAGCTGAGGCGGGTGTGGGAGGGAGTTGGGGGCGTGGCCAGGGCCGGGAGACCCGCAGTCCAGGCTCGGCATGTCGGGCCGGGGAGCTGCCGCCTCGCTGCTGCTCGAGTCGTCCGAATCGTACGGCACGAGGCTGGATGGCCGGGAAGGCTGGGCAGGCCGACAGACTTTGCCGTTCCTAATGTGCCGGGGCTGAAGTTCGAATGCAACTTGGCCCCTGGAACATGCAACAGAGGCTAATACGATGGCCTCCCCCCTGCCTGCCCGCCAGCTCACCCCCCACCGCTAGACATACCGCTCCCACACACATCACACACCACCCCTCACCAAGAACAGTCCCAACCCTTCGCCACGCTCGAGTTCACTTCTGTTTTGCTCCCACAATTTCTGTGATCTGACACAAGGGTCTACGCAAAACTTTCAAATATTTCTTCACTGGCATATTTACTCAAAAACACTTGAAAGCTGAAAACAATACGTTTACTTAATTGCCTACTTAATGTGTAAGTGCAACATTTCCTATAGTTTCATCTGCCCGACTTTTCAGAAGTTATAAAGTCATGCTCACAACATTTCACCTAATCACTGTAGAAAACTTCGTCTGAAATCATGAACCAAAAATGCCATCAACATGCATCTTTGGTGTGAAGAATATGACTTTTCAGAAGTGTAAAAATATCGGGTAATATGATATTGTTAATTTTTGTGGTATTGACCGTCATTTTGTTAGTCTGGTCACGTCACACGTAATAAAATGCACTATGCCGCTTTTATTACGGCCTACAACATGTAGATTTTGACTGCTTATAAAACATAGAATAATTTCCGTACATCAAGGAAAAAGCTGCTACCTATAGAAAATAATTACTTGAATCATTTTATTATTTGTAGTTGTATTTTGGTTAAGTTTTACCATTTCAATACAAGTTCACTAGACTAATACATCAAACTAAAATCACTAAATTGTTTCAGATTTGTCTCCTACAGCACGCTATACTGCTACTTAAAAATAACATTATTAATAATAATAACAATAATAATAATAAAAACATCTCTAGTGCAGTGAAGGCAATTTAGTCTTCTCTAACACTGAACCTCTGGCCAGGTTTTCATAATGCATAATAGTTTTACTGCTTCAGTTCCTGTAAGTGACTGAACCATGCCTTATTGATGTGCAGTGGTGCACTATATAGGTGATCTTTCACTGACAAACACTGTCTTCTCTGTGGCAACGTTTCCCACTCGGCTGTACGTTGCATTTTTGTACTTAATTTCACCACTAACCAATTGCCTGTCATAATCAGCTGACTGTTTTTCCCTTGTCTTACAGATGGAAGTGTTTTAACTTCCAACACTTACACATTTTTGAAAAATGTAGACTTAAGATTGAAATATTGTTTCTTTGCCACTCACTACCTGTCTCTGCTGCTGGAACTGGACCCTGCGCTAGTTGGCAAGTGTGCGCAGCGATGACTGCTGCATTCCGAGCTTGCTTCTAAGCGCGTTTCAGCCACCTTGGCTTCCACTGATCAGGTCAACCTATGTAGCCCTGTTTCTCAAGAAAGTTCTACACCACGCTTACAACTGCCCTAACTCCAATGCAGCAACCTCCACCCTTTATGGAGATGAATTGTGAAGCCCTACAGGCAGTAAGTAACTGTCCCAACACTGCAGCTGCAATATATTGTAGTGACGATTTTCATTGGCCGCTCCAGTTCCTTCACCTACATGGTTGTAGAAGGGATTAGGCACATTACTTAGAACCGAAACTTTTCTTGGTTTGGGATCCTGATTTATTTCATACTTCCCTAGCCGTGCACCCAACTTGGTGATTCCATGCTGCCCTTGCACAACAGCCTAACTTGCTAGTGCAGTACTCCGTACAGTTACATTACCAGAAGGAAACCAAAACTGAACATCCACAGGCACCGACTGGGGTCCTTGGGCTGTTCACGCTACTTTAGCAGGCCAGGAAGGCTTTCCAGAGCTGGCCAAAACTTAATTTTGCAAAAGCCAGTTCAAAATTAGTGTCAAACCAATTTTAATTTCTAACTACTCTATTTTACTGTGTGATGGAAGTCTGGAGGAAGTGCAGGACCTAACTGTGTTTCAGGGCTGAGCCTCATATGCCTACAAAGAAAGGGATTTCATGCAAGGAGGTGTGCGTCATGGCAGAGAGATTGGACAGTTATGGCTACATTTGTTGTATTATTTTTTCTTACCCAGGCTGCAGTACCTTTTATAGTCTCGTTCCAGACCTAATAGAAAACCTGGCTATGGGCACGACTGCTCTACCCTCTTCCAAATAAGAATACTGACTGTTCTACAACCATACCATAGCACAGCATGCATAGAGCTATCATGATCAAGATTCTAACCCAAGTTTTGTAAATCCCTCCTTCCATACCTAGTCACCAAATTTGTGCTTTCCAGCCACAAGTTACTGTCGAGTGGGAGTTGACTACCGCACATGCCAAAGACGTGTCACAAGTTTTATAAAAGTTCCTTGCGTATGTATGTGATTCTTTTGCAAAAGGGGCTGCAAAGGCCAAGAAGTAATAAGACAATTAGCCTTCCACCAATGTAATCCAAGTTTGATTCCCGGCAGGGTCGGTCCACTGATTTTCGCATGTGGGAATCGTGCCAGACGATGCTGTTGGTCAGTTGGTTTTCTCGGAGATCTCCTATTTCCCCACCCTTCTTATCATTCCGGCACAACACAATACTCACCTTATGCCACCCCTCATCAGCGCTTAAGACCTTGATACTAAGTGCTGACCAAAATTTCTCACTCTCTCACTTTTACAAAAGTTGCTCCTAAAGCAGTTTGTAGAATCTTCTTGCTACGTGTAGACATTGTATAATTTCTTTGACACAAAAACATACTGGAATGAAAATATTATTTTCCAGTTGAATAATTTGACAATATCCAAAACAGGAACTGAATATCTAAAGCAAATACAGTACTAAGAAAGACTGATACTGAACAGTTATAATATGCTTATAACAAAGAGAAGAGAGTGAAAAATAAGCTCGCAGCATGAGGAGAAACTATTAAACAAATTAACGTTACTACTTTCCAGTTCGCACATTTGGTTTTGCTATGTGTTTGGTGTACTGTTTTTTTCCGTATGAAACAACGGAAAATGGTTATTTCAGTTAATTGATTATTTCACTTTAAGAGCTGTATTTTTTGGTACTGTACCATCAGAAGTTGCAAATTTATTTTTATCATTCAATTTAAAAACTCTTTCAATTAAAGGATGATTTTTAAGTCCCATGAGAGTCTATAACTGGAAGATTACTGTACAGTGCGCTGTTATCTGTTGTTATGATATGGAAACATTCAGTGTTCCAGCAGAATTGCACAAGCTGTCTGGTATTGTCTGGTATTGACTTGTATTGTATTTATCTACACAACAGAACCTTCAATAAAACAAAAGAAATGGCGTTCATCTGTAGGCAAACAAATTTTAATGAAGTGAATAATTAAATTAGCTTAAACTATATACTGTAATTACGTGCTTTAAAAAAAATTAGACTAATGGCCTGTTTTACAGCATCTGGTTTTGTTTGATTAAAATTTAACCAATGGTTAGCAACAATTTCTGTTTCATAAGTACTGATTAAGGTTAATCAGTGGATTGACAGCCTGTAACCAATAGTTAAGTTTAACACAATGAAAGGTACCAATTACAGAGATAACTAGGACTTTGAAAACAAACAAATTTTTATAATCAGTGACAACATAAGTACATGCATGTAGAAAGAAATTAATTTCTTGCATGATGATGGTAGACAATTTACAATTGTTTACTTGTAGATGATGAAGAGATAACAGATTTCATAAACAGGCCAAGATTATTTTCATGAATGCTCAAATCACTTGCAGATGGATGACCAATGTTCTTTTATTGTGATTTCACCTGGATAAAAATACTGTCTTAGCACTGCAGGAGATATATGGTTAGATAATATTACGCCCGTGTTGTCACTATTTTTATGAAGTCAGTACTGTATACAATAACGTTTTATATTTACTGTCATGAAATATTTTTATACTGTAATCCTGAGGTGACATATAAATATTGCAGTGAAAGACTCTGCAAACACGAGATGCTCGAATCACCAAAATAAAAATATTGCAAATAAGGAAAAATAATGTGTGTTCTTTGTCAACTAAAACTTT
>PNEQ01000748.1:20579-38564 GCA_003012365.1 Medauroidea extradentata
CACACACACTACCACACACCACACACACTACAACACCACACACACTACCACACACCACACACACTACCTCACACCACACACACTACCACACAATACCACACACCACCACACACCACTTCACCACACACCACTTCACCACACACCACACACCACACAACACCACAAACACACCACACACTAAATTAATTGTGCTTATCTCTGCTTAGCTTGGTACCGCTCAGATTTTACTGTCCAGACCTTGAGCTTTTTGAGATAAGCAGAAAGGAAGCATTATTGTCTCCTGTGTCGTGCGTCTGCTGGTCTGTCACCAACCTTCACGCTCACTCAATCAGCCATTGCTTTCGTTTTTTTATTGTTTAATTTATTTGCAATTTAAACATTTACTGTACACTACATAAAAATTATAATTTAATACACTACACTGGCCCATGAACATGAGCGAGTAGCAATAAATCCCTGCGGGTCGACTGTTGCGTTGTTTAACTATCATTCACACCAAATCGAGGGGTGGGGGAGGAATTCCACTTTTTTATGTTGAATCTGTTTGGAGAGCTGAAGGAGAAGAAAAACATTAAAACTAAAGAAGAAATATAAAGATTTCTGGGCCGTGTGTGAAAACGAGCATGTCTAGCTTTAGCACTGCTTTTCAATAAACAGATTGTCTGGAAATGGTAGTGTTAATACGTAGGCCCGACACATTTCCTATTGGCACACTGCGGGGATAAAATCACAAACTTGTGACCTTGCTCAAAACCAATGCGGACACGTGCACCCACTTCTGTTTTTACTGAACATTGGCTTCGAACTTAACTTTGTGTTCCCGCTCAACGTTCACGACTAGCGCACGAAAATAAAGTAACTACCAATGTTGGCATCGCTCATTTTTGCTGACAAACACACCACCTGTCCAAGCTGATTTTTACCTGTCTCAGGCAAATGCACAAGTTATTCTATGCATACCACTGTGTGGAAGGGCACACGTATTTAACAGTGTAGAACAAAGCCAGTAATTGTCTTAAAAGTTTTGCTGGGAAATATTTATTTCTCCCCTAAGTTTCTTACCAAAAAAGTATTTTTGATGGTTGCTCTGGTTTATTCACAGTAAACATTTGAAAATAACTGCACAACCACACTCAGCTATAGTACAATAAAACCACTATACTTCTTGTCAGGAATAGGATTATCAAGACAGCATGCATGCACAAAAAAAAAAGTGCTGCACTCGTCAAATTGATAACTATAAAAAGTAACATGACATTCACCTCAACTCTTTGTCATTTTGTTTCGACAAGTTGTGTTTACATTTCAGTAATACATTTTTATTTTATGGTGCACACTAGAGGACGGAGCTCGAATAACCTGCTGTACGATGCACAACAGCACATTCTAACGGAACAGTGAAACACAGTCCCATCTTAGTTCTCGTGCTGTCCGCCACCATGTTTTTTTGATTGCATACCTAGATCCGTGAGGTTCATCTGCCGCACGGCAGCCGCCACCACGTAATCACGAGGAAGGAACTAGGCCCACGCTTGTTATGCAATGCTGCCTATACATGCCACAGTTCTCATCACTCGCGCTAGCTGTTAAAATTTTTAGAAACTTGGTAACTATTATAGGCTTGTCTAAAATCAAATTCTTCAGAAAAAATATTCCTATTAAATGAAATCATTATTACTTTCTCGAAAATTGTCTCTTCTATGCTGGTAACAGTTTAACATAAATTTGGACAAAAAAATTTTTTAAGAGGTAGAAGTTGGGTAGTTCGTAAACTACGACATCACAACTACGACAAATTTCTCGGAAACCATAGCTCGTCGTAGCAGCGAGGCTCGACTGTATTACCTTTGTGGTATCATAACAAAATCACGCAACATTTTAAAAAACGCCAGATTCATCTGGGGTATCAAACAGCAGCGTACGTATATTCTTCAAATTGTACTTTTAAAAAGTATGAGTCGTGCCATGTTCCTGTTTCAGTAATTGCAGCACACACAACAAATTAATGAACTAAATTTTTAAATCACCGTAGATTTCATTGTCATTTCAAGTTAAACTATTAAAAATACCACAAATGAAATGTGGTAAATATAGGTTGTTTGTGATAAAGTGGGCACTAAGGAAACCCTAGTTACTTGTTTCCATTCAGGTAATTTAAATTATTTTTCTCTCATCAGTGAGTAATATAAATAAAATTTAATTATTACTGGTATGTTTCTTTCTCTCTTATTAGAGAATAATTTTTCTAAGTTTGAAGATCGCCATGCATTACAGTTGAAAAATTACAAAAGTTTCCCACTAAATAGTATATTTTAATCAACTATGTATACACAAAATACAGAAGACTTTTTTATATTCCTGCCTAAAGTGACAACTGGCCAAGCCGGATATCTAAAAAGCCATTTTACACTGATTCATAATGTACTTCAACTGACAAAATGCAGTTTGCAATATTTAATTACATAATTCATACAATGTTTGATAAACAAATAAACTTCTTTTTATTTATTTATTTAAAATGAGGCCAGATTTTCCAGAGGGCTAAGTAAGCTAACGTAGGATATCTACGAGTTTACTAATTTTGGTATGGCAAAATTTTGTACAGTTGAAGCTGATTCCTTACATTACTGTACTTACCCACAAGTGTGTCGTCCTCACGTAACAAATTGTATCATCAAAATCAAATTTTTACCTAAGAGTCTCCCTCGCACGTGGATTAAAAATTATATATACCGGTATTCAAATATTCGTTTACATAAGATTACAGTTTCCACCAAATGCAAACACTAAGGAAGATGAAGTACGTGCTCACAAGAAGGCACCCGGGAACTCAGTTCTTTAATTTTTTTAGGACAAGAGTCAGTCATACCTACAGTTCAGAGGTATGCTCTTAATCTGAAAACATCAGGCTATTGATATAAAATTATATTTTTTGTTACAATTATTATTTTGCCACAAAAAAGTACAGAAATCGGAGTCTAACTAGAGACTTTGCAGAAAACATGCAATTTTAAAATTTGATGATAGCGTAAGGAGGCAAAATAGGCCCCCGTAAGATTTGGGGGTATAGTGCATTTTCGTTTCATCTAAAGTTCCAAAGATACTTTCATTGTGAAGTAAAAAAAAAAAAAAAAAAAAAAAAAAAAAAAAAAAAAAAAAAAAAAAAAAAAAAAAAAAAAAAAAAAAAAAAAAAAAAAAAAAAAAAAAAAAAAAGATATCAAACAGGAAGATTGCCATAACTGTTTCTACGTACGTATTATTATTCACAACTTTGAGCGCTACAGTGAATTTGGCCAAATCATGAGTTTGTTTTGAGCAAGTTGCACGTTAACTATCCACATATAACATCCATTGGATTCTTTATTATTTACTTCATTAAAAACAAGGCCACAGCCACAACTCAAAGAAAACAAAAATATTTAATTTTAATTTCTGACCATGTTACTTCAGGTTATTACCTAACCATTGTTATGTCAAAGAAGCATTAACTACACAGTCCTACTCCGAGGGCAAGGAGTATTCTTAAATTCCTTGTTAGTAAAATTGTGGTCATACTGTATCTGTCATAATCCCTATCTTCAATGAACAAGACAGCTTCCC
The DNA here is from genome assembly GCA_003012365.1 of Medauroidea extradentata. Lineage (NCBI taxonomy): Eukaryota > Metazoa > Arthropoda > Insecta > Phasmatodea > Phasmatidae > Medauroidea > Medauroidea extradentata. The sequence goes on from PNEQ01000748.1 coordinate 24,180, forward strand.
CAAATGCTCCGCTGACTACAAGTACACAGTAAATAAGGAAGACATGACATACTTAGTCAAATCTGAAACTTTATTATTGTGAAATGTTTGGACGGGATGACAAACCTATTGGCAAGAGGTGGCAGAATGTTAGAGGTCTCTGACTTGCTGGTGCCAACACGGGAGATTATGGAGTTAGTGGGCGTGCTCAGCAATGGCTGACTCCTGCTGTGCACTGGGACAATTTCGGCACTCTGCTTGGGGTTGGCCGGCCTCACAGGTGGGACCAGCGGCCGAGCTGGAAACTTGGGCCCTGCAAGTACAAAAACAGGTGCACATGTTAAACTACTTGGTGAACACTGACATTGATGCTGCCAAAAATCACACTGCGGGTTATCACGAACATGCCAACATAGCAACATATTTATAAAAGTTCCAACTTCTTCTAAATCTACACCACCTTACTGAACAAAATTTCAAAACATGAACTTCTCACACTGATTAAGTAATGTATCAGTTGTAAAGAAGGAAAGAAAACTATTGTTCAAAGTAAATAGCTTAGACTGTGGCTGCTTCACCATAGCTGCTTAAGAGGTCGTGGTACATAATTCAATGCTAAATGCATTAATCTATAACTGTAGGTTTCTTGAAGCCAATTAGTGAAAATTAAACAATAGCAATCCTAGACGATAATTTTAGCCAACGTTTTAAACACGATTGTTTCCAGTGTTATGAACTTCTGCAACACAATCTCTGACGCCGGAACCTTGTGCACTTAACTGCGGTGCAAGAGATCATGCGTAACAAATTAGTAACCCTGGACTAATATTTACTCAAAGTTGGCAAATGCCATTATCTAGGATTGTCAGTAAGTATTTTATCCATATTGGCTTCAAAAAAATTGTAGGGATCAATTGATGTTTTCAGCATTTATTTATCAACCATGCACTCTTAACAAAGGTACATAGTTCATCAGAGGTAGGAAATGGAATAGTGCAGTCGATCGAAGGATTAGTTTAAATAGAAAGACTCTGCAGTACTACTGTAGCGAGGAAAGATTTTCATTGACCAAAACACAGAATAGTTTTGGAGGACGATGTTGGCATGCTGGAATACGAAACGAGTGTGCAGTTGTATCATACATTTCTTCTTAATGTTTAAGTTATAATATTTTTATTTGTAGTCTTACAAAGTGGACCTCGCCGATCTTAAGTGTTGTATAATTTGGACTACTGAACATTTTATAAACTTTTATATTTTCTTACTCCCACTTTACAAAATGATACCGCAAATTTATATCCACTTATGTACAGTATTATAGCTTGAAACATTATTTTAACCCAAAGACAATTTTTTTTTTAATTTGGTCACAGTTGCTTACAACTTGCACCTCTTTATTTTAAATGTAAATTTTAACAATAAAATGTCTGACTTTAATGTGATAAAACAAGGTAAACTGATGAAACATGCAGTGAACTGATGCAGAATTTTTTTTCTACCCCATGAAATTAGAAATCCCTTCAATTAATTTATGTTTACTGAAACTAGGAAAATTTCTGTATTCTACTTATTTCTTACTTTGATTTTATGAGTACATAAAAGTTGTATGTTTGTGGAGATTTTCTGGCAAGAGATAAAATAATAGACAGGACTACTGTAGCTATGCCTCTGAGCTCACAAACTACCTATAACATGAAACATCATACGCACAGGTTGTATTCTTTAAAACATTTTGCACAGGTTAGATTCTTCAAAACTTTTCACTATATTGATAACATCTTTCCAAAAGAAGCTATTTAAACAATAAGATGTGGTTGAAATTTATTATTTACAATTTTTTGTGGTTGAAGTTTACCTTTTACAATTTTTTATGGTTTACATTAATTTTTTTAGGTTAGAGTTGAAGTTTTAACTCTACAATTTCAATGCTCAAAGTAAAATTTTTTAAGCAAAAATATTTAAGTCTGAATAAAGCAGAAACAGAGAATACAGAGAAGTCAAAGAATAAATGACGTTGAAGGAAACAACAGTTTAGGATGATCAAGATTTTCCAAGGGTGATGCATGAAATTAAAATGAGAGAAACATACTAATTGAGAAGGGCATGATGAGGCAAAAGTGGGGAAATTATGTAGAAAGCAAAAAGGGGGACAATTATATAGAAATGGAATGAAGTAATATCTTAAAAGATGACTTAATTAAGAATAGGGCTGAACAGATACAATTACGTACTTAAATATCGGTCGATATCGTGGTATTGGGTATCGAAAGTACCGGTGATATTTTTTCCGATACTTGACGTCGATACCATTCCTCCCTCTTCCGCCTATTCTCTCTAGTAGGTCTGCACTGTTTTTAAGATTTTGTATATATAAAATGTGCTACTGATATGCGATAAAATACGGTAAATTTTTGTCGCAAGAGATAAAAAAATTAACAAATTTTAATGATCTAGAAAAGCTACAGCATTAAAATAAAATGGTATTGTGCAACGTTAGATATTTGGAAGATAAACGCTGCTGCGCCTCTTCCCAACTTCGCGGCGCTAGTGGCTTTTAGTTCACGAGTTATACTATAGATAGCAGCAGTAGCACAGCGCTGCACGCTACACTAGCAGCCTGGTTCATGGTAGACAAAGAAGTTGAAGTGAAATAAACTTTTAGATGATGATTACAGTAGTTTTTTTATAGTCATCACAAACTTAAATAATTTTGGTACATCAATTCTTGCATTATTTTTTTTAAATAAACGTGATTACAACAGCATACAGTGTGACTCGGGAGCAAAGGTACATGCTTTGAGGGGTGATAGTACTAGCGATTCTGAACAAAATGTTTCTAATAAACATATGCCCATTTCTTAACAATTTCAGAAAAACCTGAAAACAACAAGGAACGGGATAAGTGCAGGTGATGGTAAATCATGAAACTGTTATCGTATGTTTAGTTTAATTGTGTACATTTCCTCACAAAACATGTTCAAAGACTCCACCACCAACTTTAATGTATCTTGCTGCTCTAATAAAACAGCTGCTGTGTTGCTGATCTGAGCTCATTAGTACATTGCTTTACCAGAGCACAAGCATGGTAAATTCGAGCGAGAAGTTCCACTCTTGTGTCCTAGACTTCGCTTTTAAGCCAACCCCACACCATGGGGAAATGTACACAATTACACAAAACATACAATAACAGTATCGTGATTTACAGCTACCTGCACATTTTCCATTCCTTGTTGTTTTCATTTGGTTTCTCTGAAACAGTTAAGAAATGGGCATATGTTTATTAGAAACATTTCGTTCAGAATCACCACCACTATCACCCCTCAAAGCATGAACCTTTCCTCCCGACTCACCCTGTATAATAGTACCACATAATCATCCTTGTACCATAAATATATACATGCCACGCAAAAACAAATAGCACAAAGTCGACTTTGAGGTACAAATTCATATTTTATGGTACAAAAGTCACCAGTAGTATCTCTTTGTTCCAAGAAAATTGCTGGCCACACCCATGCAAACAAAACATAAATAACGGATTATTTGTTTGTTTTCATGCTTGTTTAGGTACACAACGTGTACGTGTAAAGGATAAATAAACATTGTATAACAAGTATCTGTTACCGTATATCACATCAAGTAACAAGAAATTCATTGCATATATTTTAATTTACATACGTTGTGCAATGAGTGGTAAAAGAAGTGATGTGTGGACACATTTCGTCGTTGACCATGGTAATTAAATAAAAGCGGTGTACATTTTGTGTTGGGTCAAAGTTTCCCATGGCGGTGTTTCTTCAAGAGGCTTTACGTAAAATATGCAAAAACATTTGGAGTTGCATCATCGTAATGAACTTAAAGTTAAAAAACTAGGAGAAAACACAAACAGTTCTGAATTGGACAACATTGTTCTACATAGTGGTGATATGGCAGGCGGAGATGACAATTCACCCAAGGATGCTCAAAGTGACAATGTCAGTTCTGTATTTTCATCATCTTCTTCCTCTGCAGGTATTTCAATTTACAGACCAAAATTCCATAACAATTGCGAGATGTTTGAAAAACAAAGGCCATTGACTAATACAATTGCCAAGCATGTTCAGATCACAGAGCTGATAGGTAAAATGATTTGTACAGACACGCTTCCATTTAGAATTTACGAGTATGGAGATTTCGCGATCTTGTTTCCTTTCTTGAGCCAAGGTACACAATTCCACATCGCACAACATTCTCCCGATTTTTCATACCAGATCTTTATGAAAAAGTACAGAACAAAGTCAAGAGATACTTTTTCTGCTGTACATCATGTGACTTTGACTACAGATTTGTGGTCAACATACAACTGTGATGATTTTATGTCTCTCATTGCTCATTTTGTTAATGAGCATTTTGATTGTAAGTTATAGTGTTTTGATGTTATCCCATTTGGCTTAGCTAATCATACTGCTGCCAACATTGAAGTGGTCTTGAAAGAAGCACTTGAACAGTGGAATGTACACAATGATAAAGTTTATGCAGTAGTTGCAGTTAATGCTGCCAACATGGTCAGTGGTGTTAAGCAGGCAAAATTTAGCCATGTTCCTTGTACTGCCCAAACATTTCAACAACATTTCTGATGGTTGCGCTAAGGCACGAAGAATTGTGGGGCACTTTAAACACTCCATCCAAGCATCAAAATAACTAAACAATTTTCAAACAAGTAATAGTATGCCTGTCCACAGGTTGGTTCAGGACGAACCAACTCGCTGGGACAGCACATATTTGATGTTGGAGTGTTTGGTGGAACAGAGACGAGCAATCACATGGCTTATTCCAGAATTGAATATGCATATGCATAATGAGCTAACAAGTGAGTGGAATTTACTGGAGCAAGCTCTAAATACTTTAAAAGTGTTTCACCTAGCAACTCTCAACATCAGCAGTGAATGTGTTACTATAGTCAAGGTTATCCCTACAGTAAACGGTATAAAATCTGAACTAACCTCTCTGATAGAACAGCAACAGTCTGGACTAAAAGGTAATTCAGAGGAATATGTTTCATTCTCTCACAACATATTTTAAAAGATTTGGAAACAAACAAATTATATGCAATTGCAACATTGGTTGATATCAGATTTTAAAAATCTGTATCCTCTTCAGCTGATGCATGTTCTTCTGCAATGCATTCAATTTATGCAAACATCATAAACAAAACAAATGTGCAGTCACCAGTGGCTGGTAAATCACCAGAAATTGAGGTGGAAATGTACTTGGCAGAACCCCTTGCCCCTGTCAATTCCAAACTCTCGAATATTGGCAGTCACCACCACACACCAGGCTACGCAACATTGTACCCAAGTATCTGTCATCACCAGCAGGATCTGTTGCATCTGAAAGACTTTTTAGTGCAGCTGGCTTGGTGTGTACTAAAAAAACACAAGTCAATTAATCCAGAAAAGCTCCGTCAGTTGGTCTTTCTAAACAAAAACATTGGTGTTCTAAAAACCGCATCTACCTAAGAACATGTGGATGTCCTGTAGTAATTTAGGAATGTGTATACTTCAATTATTTAAACCAAATATTACATTATTTTGTTGGCACTGCAATGTGTAGTGCATTTAGGTTTACTTACTGATGCAAGTTAATGTACGACTGAAAAGCGTTTCACATCACATTAGTTATGTGTACTTCATAGAAAGTTTAAATTATAGTTGAGAGTGCAAACATTTTGCATATAATAATAACAACTGTGTGTATAATGTTATGAAACTGGACAGCTACAGAATGACAAACGTTGTAAATATGATGATTACTTTCTTAACATAGCTATACTAAATAACCAAAATATAATGGGAATCTAATATCTTGGTACTGGTATCGGCATAAAAGCATTGGAAGTATCGGAGGCACAGTATCGGTATCGATAGTATCGGCAAAAAGTGGTATCGGCTCAGCCCTACTTAAGAACCCGTAAAACTGGTGAACAAAACTTGCCAATTTCAGTGTTTATAAATGTTAAAAGAGGTGTAAAAATTTGCTGTTAAAACTTTGACACAGTAAAAAAAATTTGTTTAAAAACGGTGAAAAATATTTCAAGCAGTAAGAAATGTTTGTGTAACACCATCAAAATTATTAAAATTAACCACACAGATTTGATTTCGCTTCATAAATGTTTAATATTTGCTCAACCATGGATACCTGCATGGCCATATCCTATGCTAATTTGTTCATGGGAATTTTCTCTGCTGCCAGACCACCCAACCATTTTGCTGGATGTGTTTCATCGATGACATCTTCATGATATAGACCTCGACAGAAACCAATCTCACTCAATTTCTGGAAAACCTGAATATGTAGCCCCCTTCAAATTCACCAGGTCATACTCGCAAACACAAGCAATATTCCTAGATGTTGAGTTAACCCTACACAATGGCACCAACAGCACCATCCACACTTACGTGCATAGCAAGCCCACCAGTAACTTGCAGTACCTCCATTTCAACAGGTACCACCCACACCATGTCAAGAAATCACTACCATATAGTCTCACCACCAGAGCCAAACGCATATACTCCACTCGTAGTAACCTCAACAAACAGTGTGAACAACTAGCAAAAGTCTTCCTTGACCGGGACTACCATGAAAAGCAAATCCACAGAGCCGTTTCCAACACAGAGACAAAAAAACAAGACTGTATACGTATAATAAAAACCATTTCAAACACGTTTTGCAATTTTATGCTTAAGTTACCATTAGTAGAACCCTCTTACAGTGTTCCCACTTATAACATTTTCCTGGTAATAATGCTACCTTCATAGGGTCCCAAGAACTGATTTATAATAGAAAATTACCCTGTTATAATGTTTTCCCATTTATAATGTAAACATTTTTTTAGTCCCTTGAGAAACATTATAACAGGGTTCGAACTGTATTTGCATTTATAAACGAAGACAAAGACATGCACGTACAGTAAATAGTAGCTCAACCTTGCCAATGTGAACAGCGATCAATAGCGTTCCAGACGATTGATAACGCTGAAGGTGGCAATTCTCTTGCCGCCATCTTAGATTTATTGTGCAATGGCGCAAACATTACATGTGAACATGGTCGTTCTTCTATGGCTTTGCATGTGATCAACTTGGGTGTGATGTGTTTCTTCTCTGTTATATGTATTCCCAAACACGTTTTAGGTGTTTTCTTAATCATGTGTGCTCTTGACATCTGAGTTTATTTTATCATGGAGTGGCGAAAAACGTGAACAGCTGGAAAAATAACATTTTGGTGGTGTGATATGCCGGAAAATTTAACATTACACTAAATGGCAAACACAAACGGGACCAAAAAAAAAAGTGCAAACTGCAGGAAAATGTAAATAACGAGAATGTAAATATGTACAATGTTTCACTGCATACACTGTCTGGTTTATCAAAATGCTTCTAACATACCTGATGCCATGTCCCAATTCTAAGCAAAGGCATGATTTTAAAGGTTCCAAACTATAACAGAAAGGTCTGCTTGCAATGTTGTAAACATGTTATACAATGCACCGAGTAGGCAAGCTAACATTACAGCCGGGCCCCTACCTATGCAAGTAAGTCTTCGAAACCCCTGCCCGTATCATCCAATCTCCACTTTCCCCCCTCCCCCCTTTTTAACCAAGTTGCAGAAGACATGTTTCCAAATAAATTCAATATTAATTGGAAAAATAGTGACATTAGGGGATAAACTTTTTTTTTAATAATATATCCAACAGTGCCGGGCCCCTATTGGTCCCAGAGGACTTATGCTCCAGTTTTCAGTCACATACGAGTTGGAAGCCAAGTGGTCTTTTTCAGGACATGGAGATTGTTTTATCGTTCGGTTTCTCAGTATTTTATATTACAAGCAAAAAAAAGTTTCTACATGTCGTGAAAAACACCATTTGCCTTCCATGCATTTGCCACCCTCCTGCCCCCTCCTCAACAGCCCTGATTCCAGTAGCTTGCAGTACATGTCATATTGACAAAAACTCTTGTCTACAAATTCTTCCCACGGCCACAAATACTATAAAACATTATCAATCTGCATTGGTTTGTACAAGTCCTCACGTACTCCTACTTACACTTGCCAAGCAACACATATTCACACGAAGCTATTTGCACTACTGTTTACAGAAACATTATTCACTGAATTGTTTATACTACTACATAATTAATAAAAACTGACTTTTACCATTTTTTAGAAAGAAAACTTTTATTTATTAAAAAATCATCACCCCAGAAATCTGTCAACCTAACACATTGAAAACTTCAATTCTAAGTTAAGACAACAGAATATTTGAGATTGAGAACTGAAACAAAGGCACAGCTTCCTTACAATATCCCCATGCTTTGCAAAGCAATTTTGCAAATTAAAATTTCTAGGGTAGAGCAAATATCCAGTACATGTACCAAAACTATAAGAAAAAATTCAGAACTTTGAGTTTCATAACTGAAAAACAGGATGTCCCATAAGTCCGTTCTCATAGGGTAAATAGAAATGGATGAAATATGGAATGTTTTAATAGTGTTGTAGTGAGTTGGCGTAAGACATCAGCAGTGTGTTCACTTCCATGTGTCATTAAAACAGAAACTGCTCAAATTGATGGTCGCAATGAATTTTGCACATGCGTATGCGATGGTTCAAATTGCCTTGTACGCGATGTAACATGGTCAGTGGGATGGAGCAACACGTTGTACTAATGTTGTTGATCACAATAATATTTCATTACACTACATTTTTTCAATGCTATCACGAATTTATACAGTAATAGTGCACATTTTAATAGGGATGGAAAGTTCTTTACTCGATCAACACATGTCTCCATGAAACTGCTGTACCATGTAATGTATTCAAACCGTACTACAGCACAATAGTGCAATAAAAGTAAAACAACGGGGAGTCAGAATAAAAACGGGGAAGGAGGGGGGGTCAAAACAGCAGAGTTAATAGACTACCAAAGCAGGAACTCACGGACCTTTAAATGCAAACTTAAATGCAAACTTTATATTGAACACATGATTTACAGGGATTTACAATTCAGCAAAAAAGAAAAAAAAAATCATTAAATCGGACGGAAGAAGGGAACCTACCTGAGCCGGATTCATTACTTAAACAGTCCAATAGATTACATGCTTATCGTAGTTCCGGCTGGAATGAAGGAGAGGTGCGAGCCTGCCCGAGTCCCGCTAGCGACTGACTGTCCGGAAGGAACATGCCGCGAAGGAAGGCGAGAGGAATGGAGGGGGGGAGAAGGCAAAGAGGATAGCAGTGCACACAGCGGCGGCAGCGAGAACAACAGTCCAAGGTGGGGATTTCATAACTTCCCATTCTTTGCTCACTCAGGCAACAGCCCATAACACTACTAATCACACTTCTCCATGATTTTCAATTTTTGTTTCATTGAAAATGTTGTCAGTTATTAGTTTCATTACATCCCCATTATATAACCACCTAAACACACAGCACAAAATGGAAATTGTTTTAAAACAAAACTGTTTATGATAAAATCTTTTTAAACAGGTTCCGCAAATTTCAGGTTAAAGTTGCAGTTATTTGAGATTGTAAACAAAGAAAAACGAAAGTAGGTAAACAGATTAATGTTGCTAACATGAATACAGCGCTCGATAGTGTTCGAGACAATCAATAGTGCTTGGGGAGAGGGGGTGAGGAATTCTCTTGCAGTCATCTTCGATTTATTGTGCCATGAGTGCAAGCAGTACATGTGCGATCACAGTCATGCATCTACGGCTTCGCATGTGATCACCATCTTTCATCTTTGGCTGTAGTGTTTCTTCCGTGTTCTATTTCCAAACAAGTTTAGAGGTCCTCTCTTCATCTGTGACATTAACATCTTGTGTTTATACTCTCTTTGGGTGGTGAAAAGCGTCAACAGCGGGAAGGATAAGATTTAGGTGAAGTAATTATGCGGGAAAGTTTAACATTGCAGTTAACAGTAACAGCTGAAGGTAACTGTTCTTATGGAGAAAAGTTTGTGGTATTTTATTGTATAATTATTTAATTTCAAGTTAGGGTATAATGATAATAGCAATGGCCAGAGGGCCAGGTGGAGGAGGCACAGCTTTGTCCTTGTTATGCTCCGTGCCAGTTTTTATGCCCATATTTTTGGCTATGGTTAGGTGATGTGTGCTCGCCCTTGAGTTTTCAGTTTTTGTGCCCATATATGGTAATGTTTTGTGGCCCGTTTTTTGTTAGTTGTGTTGGGTGTAGCACACAGACAGGGGAAGTACCAGTGTCACGTGCTCGGAGCCAGCCAATCGCAGCGAAGTGCACCGTAACCTTGATACTTTTTCCTGCAAGCCTGCCTCCATCTTCGGGTAAGAGAAAAAGTCGCGACTTCCGAAGAAGACGGACGTCCGCGGGGCTGCGGCCCAAAATACTATAGAAATGTGAGTAAGCGTGAAAATGTAACGTGCGCGAGAGGCACCCGTGGCCGGAACTCTGTATTTTTAATAATGTGTTAAATTGCTTTCGGATAAAATTCTATTCTACTAAATTTTTCTTTCTCGCATACGTGGCCGTAGGGTGCGGGGCGGTTTTTAACCCCCCAAACAATTTAATGTAATGATTGTACCGATGTGGTTTCTCAGACTTTCTTAAATTCTATGTCGTAACCAGCTTCAGTTTTTGTTAAGGAGACGTTTCCTCGTAAGAGCGGTTACTGAAAGCAAGCAGTTGTGTGGTGAAAGAAAATGCACATTCACGAAATGAGACGTTCAATAAAACTTAAATTCAGACCATTCTTTTCAAGTTTTTCCGTTTCAAGCCTTTCTAAGTCACCTGTTTTGGAGAAAAGGTCATAATTTCGATACTGAGCAACGGGAAATGGTCGTGTTACGTAGTAGCGGAGGGATTCCAGCTGCTGCTGACTATTTCTATGTCAACAACCCAAACTAAACTCTGCGGAACTTGTCTACCGACTCGCTTGTGATATGATCGTATTTTGCAACGACCTGGGAGATCTGTACTGCAACAAGGTTGTTCGGTCAGGTAACAAATTTTTTTATGTAGGACTACATCTATTGTCTTTCCTTACGTAAACTTTTTTTTAGTAGGTTGCCTAATTTAGGTTAGGAAACCAAATTGAATGTTTTTAACCTAATTTAACTTAAAACTAACATAACCTAACACAACATAAACCAACCTAATCTAACAAAAAAATTAGGTAGGACTGCCTATGTCTGCAGAAACATTTTTCACAATAAACTAAATGTCTAAAATCAATAGTTTGGCCAGTAAACGATGAGTAGTGATACTTAACATTTATCTTTTTTTGTGAAGCTGAACACTATTAATCAACATAACTTCGCTTGCAGAAATTATGTAATATTTTCATTATTTACAAAGCAACTAAGTCCTAGGAATATTCAAATACAAAAATTTTTACTTATGTCAATTCACTTTCCACTTTTAAAATGCTGTTGTTGTGATGGAGAGAAAAGCTCTCGATGTTGTCAACATACGTGTAGGTAATACCTGGTCACTACACCATCACTCTTTGAATCCCAAAAACATACTGTAATGTGTACTTGATGTTTTTGAGAAACTTTGTTCAATGATTCGTCTAAACATACCAAAACTTTCTTCCCCTCAAGCAATCCATGAAATACGACGCAAGACCAAATGTGAAGTAAAATCAGAACTTATCTCGCTGTAACTGAAGTTTCTATGCTGTGACACTAATCTGGAAACATTGTTCTTTCGCATGGTACAGATTTGGAAGAAGGAAAAAAAAAAGCATCTAGGCCTACCTTCACAGTTTCAACTCCCAGCCTACTTAGGGTTTTCTGCCTTCAATGTGGCTCATAACGTAATGCCGGCCTATGTTGCTTATAACATTGAACAAATTGCACCTTGCAGAGTTATCACCAGGATCTTCGCGATTAATTTAATAGTAGTACGTTGTGGAAATAACACGCATTTCCAGATATTTTAACACAATCATTTTCATAAACACACACGAGATCACGTCATGCTGTAACTTTTTTAACACACCTTTGTCACTGCACGAGCCAAAAAGTTCAGGCGTGTTCCGCCATTACGCGGTACGGTAGATAAAATACAATTTAAATGTAAATCCACGGACTTCAGACATAATGAGAAGATATTAACACTCGCACGAAGCATAGAAAAAAATATTCGCGCCACGTCAAGTAAACAATCAACAACTGACAATGGTTACGAACGTATCAGCATGCCGCATGTTAAGAACAAAAGCGAACTGATAATCCTATGTTGCCAAGTCCACGCAGTCAATTTCTACTACGAACTCTTGGGGAAAAAGACCACAACTGTTTAAAACCCACGTAATTAACTAATTTTTCATTAAAATTTACGATATTCTGCAAACGGTATGCAAGAAACACCAGGAGAGAGTAATTTTTTACCACTGTGGAAACTTGAAAACATCACAACACATTGTCAGGGAAACCTTGGTCTGGCAACACTGGCAGGAACCAATGAAAATTCTGGTACAAAATGCCTAAAAAATCGCATTTGAGACGAAAAACTGGTACCACATGTCAAATCCACTGTATCACATAGCTACATCGGCACGAAAAAATATTATGGAACTATAAAAATGGTATATGTACCAAGAAAAAGGTACGTTGCGTTCGCGGAAAATGTCCATTTACCAAATTTTGAAATTCCAGGTTTTTTTAGAGAATTCCCCGATTTCTCCAGAAGTTTTAAATTCCCTGACTTTTCCCGGTTTTCCCGGCAGCTCGCCACCCTGAAGTTTTCTGTTCACGGTACTATATGTAAGTGAAATTGTGTAAAATATATTTTCATTTTCATTCCAGCATCACAAAACTTCAGAAAAATGTATCTTTCAGTTTATTACGAATAAGTCATTTGCACAACCCTACGTATTATTTACAAGTCAGTCTGCTATCCTATATTAGCTCACCTTAATACTGATTTGAAATCAAAAAACGTAATTCTGTTCCATCATACATTCAAAGATTGTTACAGCAAGACGATTATAAGCAGACTTGGTTGCAGTCCTGTACTGTTAATAATGCAAACTACACAGCAGTTCAAGAAGTACACAAGGATCTAGCGTTAGTTCACTGAAACCAGTCACAAGGACTTAATGTGGGGAACCTCTCGACAAGCTAGCTCATCAAGCGCTGTGCATGCTCCATCATCTGAATGGAAGGGTAAAAAGACGGGGCAGGAATGCACATTCACCTCACCATTGCTGTGCGCGCCCAGTGGAAACGGGGTGGGGGCAGTCGCGGTGGCTGGCTTGGGGTTCCCAGGAGTGCTACGGTGGGGACTACGCTCCATTTCATAGATGATGATGTACGCATTCGCTTCCAGTGCCGCCGCCAATGAGATCGGCCGCACCTGCAACACCAAAAAGATCCACTTGCTAAGTACAGTAAAACCTCCATTAACGAATATTCTACTTAACGAAAAACCCTGCACAACGAAGTAAAGATTTGGTCCCGCCAAACCCCCATAAGAACAATGCATTTTTAACCTCCAAATATCGAAATTTACTTTGTTCACAACGGTAAAATTCTCTCTACAACGAACGACCAATTTTAAAAAAATCACACGTCAATAATTATATTCAACAAGAAACTATTTTTTTATTTTCCTCGCGCTGAAAGTACGTTTAAAACCTTGATGCATACAATAAAAATTTTTTTTTTTACGTGAAAAGTGGCCTCTGGCTTTCGCCCACGGCCAATAACTCCAATCAATATACACGAAACGAGGCAATAATTAGAACCAATATCAATTAACAGAAAACACTATCAAACTCTAGAAACTTCCACGACATCACAAACACGTAATGTGCCGAATTCCCGACACAGGATCCAAAAAACAGAACCGTCCACGACGGCGGCTACCGAAGAACTTTTTGCATACAATAAAAAACTGTAAATAAACATAAACAACACGTCTTCAGTTCCATAGTTTAAAGATACACACAAGGTGCGCACGCGGCACTTGACATAAAATGGCCGCCTAACTCTTAGTTGCAACTTCAGCGCTCGTGGTGGTGGAATTCCATACCATGATTTCAGCGAGATAACCACTCCAAGTCCCATATTTCTGTGGTTAAAAGTGCGCATCCCAACAGTGTACATCATCTGTGACATAGGCCTCTGTTGTTATTGTTTTCCTTTTCTGTCACCGAATTAATGACGGTATTTTAGAAGTCTAACATTTAGCACGTTGTGAAGCGACCAGCCTGCGCTTGGGGTATAGTTTTTCAATTAGTCAGTTGTATTTCTAGAGTCTCTACTGTTGCTTACTTGTTTGCATAAATTAATGCTAGCCAGTGTTACTGACACTTCAGAACCAAGAGCTGGTCAGCCTGGTATCAGTTAGGTGTAGGGTAGGGTTGATGCATTTATTAATGTCAAAATCCCC
>PNEQ01000748.1:39564-49984 GCA_003012365.1 Medauroidea extradentata
ATGCGTCCATCCCTCGATACCACGAACCCTGAGGTAAGAGTAGCTCACCGCTGAGACCGGAGCAGGCATGAGAACTGACCAGATTACCAACTTTCTTTGTGGAGCAGTGTAAGCAACTAGTATCGTCACATCAGAAGAGAGAAGCGGTGCCACCACATTTTGTCGCCGCAACTAGTGGGGCATAGTACTGAAGAGAGAGAGTGCGGTGCCACCACAACGTGGTTAGTTGTAACTTTAACGTAGATGTATTTGAATTAAAGGATGCGGCAGATAATAATAATAAAACTAGAAATTTAAAAAGTTGTTCATCCAAATGATAGTGTGAGATACTGTAGATAACGATTTCGACATTCACGTCCAATCCTACACTATCAGCCATAATTTCAAATCGTAGGCAGATAGAAAACAACACTGCCTTTGTTGGCGTAAATAGGAAACGTATTAAAGTATTTAAAAATAAAGTCTTGTACAAGGAAATTAGATTGGTGCTTGGAGGTTAGGGGCATTAAAAAGTAATGCTTTGGGACTTATTTTTTAAGGGAAGGCTTGGCATGAAGTACTTGAAATGTGAGTAGAAAATTAGCAAGCATCCAGTGGCTGGCATTTCAAATTTAAAGTCATTGTAACATACTATGAAGTTATCTGGTGAAGAGCTTGGTGTAACTCTGATATTCTAGAAACATGGTAACCTAATGTGTGAAGTTCCATGTGCAAGACATTTTCTCAGTTGTTCATAATCTTTAAAATAAATAGCAATCTCAGCAATATTACCTTTTTTTTTTTTTTTTTTTGTTGCTTCTATAATTCCCAGGATATACTGTGAGTTGTCAGCCAAAGTTTTGTAGTTCACGTGAAATTCTATGTCGAATAGAAATCAGTTGTATAAAACCTCTATTTAACAAACCCCCTTACAACAAACATGTCATTTTTTGGTCCCTTGAGTTTTGTTAAATAGAGGTTTTACTGTAATTAGTATCTACACATCCCAACACTAAGAACACATAACCAAAACCTTATAAAAAAATTGTGAATTACCATGAATAGTCAACAGTATTAAAAAATATTTGCACTAATCTAAAATTGTTACAAGTGCTTAACATTTGTTATCTACAGTAGCACAGTCGTAAAGGTATGTATGGTCTTAACATTGAGGAAGAAAATGGGACTCCTTTTTTGTTGCAGTGCTAGTAAATTTTTACTAGAAGATTAGTCTTGTTTTGTCTTTGGCACAACAAGATTTCACTGCTTAAAATGTGTAGTTGTTATCGGAATTGCCTGTATTATAGAAGAAAAAAATTGAAAAATCCAGATCATGTACATGCAATTTAGTATTGGAACAAATTTTCAAGAACAAAATTGAGTTCTTAAATCTACATGTAGACACACATTGCAACGATTCTAAAATTTTGTAGGACACGAAAGGATAGATTTTGTTCGAATGTGTTTAGTAAAACAATAGTACATAATATTTTTTTCCTGACGACTTATATAACCATCCACACACACACGCCAATGCATTTATGGATACGAAACTTATATCTACAATACCAGCTTACCATATTAACGTCATTTTATAAAAAATTGTAACACCACCACGTGTAAAGAAGGCAAATCTTCCACCAAATTACTACTAGTGCTGGGCGACAAAGAAGGGAGTCACTTACTCTTGCTGGAGAGGTACGCAGTGTTAAGACTTCTTCCTCTTAAACCATGACGTGAACCAACATTCTTCTCTGTTTTATTTCCAAACAAGTTTAGAGGTCCTTTCTCAGTCATCTATGATTCTGACGTCTTGTATTTATATTGTCTCCATGCGGCAAAAAATGTAAACAGCGAGAAAAATGAAATTTTGGTGTTGTGATACACTGGAAAAATACATTGCACTAAATAGCAAACAAATGGGACCTGAAGAAAAAGTGCAAATCACAGGAAAATGTAAATAAACGAGAATTTAAATATGAGGTTTAACTGTACCCATTAACCCTTCCTCTCTTCTCGCAGTAACATTACTCTGTAATGAAAACTGACATAAGCATTGGTTATGCCTGTTAGCTGTTTCTCACTAATAATTTGTTAGTGCAGACCTGCCAACTTCCAAAGAGTCCTATCAGGAAGATTTTCAAAATTTTTAAAATTTGACATTAATCAAACGCTGCATTTCAAGTGCAGTGTATGATTAACTGCTATTAAAAAATAATTGTATTAATAATATTGGCCTACAAAGCTACTTACATTAAAACTGAACACAAAAATATTTTAAACATACTACAAAATTATTTGCCACCATTGCTTACATCATAAAACAAAGAAAACTAATAAGGAAATAGGGTAAACTATTGAATGTTATAGTACTTTGTTGTATCAGAATAAAATACAAATACAACACTAAATATTTATTGAAACATTTACACAAACCTATGTACTTGGTTAGGTGTTGTAGATTAGTTTTTAATGTTATTTTTCCATACAGAGGGCCATTTTAATATTGCCTGGTTGTTAATCAATTTCCAGTACCGCGCAGTTCCGCGTTTTCTCACTATTGTGTGAACACAACACACTGGGTAAACACAGCACTGCCTATGAGGTTATATTTTTACGTCTTACATTTTATTTATATTCCTACATTTTGTGAACGCTAAATATGCAACTGATGATACAGGAAGCACCTGGCCTAAAATCTACCGTCAAAATTATTAATTAAAAGTTTATAAATGGCCTAAAATAATTGTTTACATACCGAACGTCGCCGGGTTACACATACTCGACGAGATAAAACTTTCTTTTGATTTTGTTCTCTTCACATTTTCCCGAGCTACGTTTTTTTTAATTAGTACGCGCAAATAGTCAATATGAAAGGCAAATTAGCTTCACATGATCCAAAAAATTGCGTACCCCAACGCACGTAAACAGACGGGCCACAACCAACGCAATTTTGAAAACGACAGACTGTAGAAACGAAAAGATTTGACCTGACCGGCTCGACTCTGCAGTTCGAGTTATAATCGAGAGACAAATAATATGGTACAATGGCTACAGATGTAGTACAATTATTCCCGCAAGTACGGTATCATCTGCTTACTTCTTTATTTACAACACGATAACACAGTATAAAATACGATACACGTACCATAAATACGATATTCATGGTACTCAAGGTAGCACGGCGTTGGAAATTGTGCGATTTTGCTGGCACACAGAAAATCTGTAAAGTTTTTAGATACGTCCGTAAAACCGTAATATCTTTTCCGTACAAATTACGGACAATATCCGTAAAAGTTGGCAGGTCTGTTAGTGGTTTCTTATATGTATCAGTTTGTTATTGTTAGTAATCTTCTGTACTTGTAAAATCGCTGATGTCTTACTGAATGGTCCTCTAATAAACACTAAGTTATCTTGCCTTTTGTCTTGTTAATGATTTAAATTGTTGCTGTGAGCTATACTATTGTATTATTACCAACTGAATAAAATGACAGAAAGTTGAGGTACTAACAGACTAGTACTTCTTGATAATTTCACACAAACGAGGACAAACACATATTTGCTCGGGTGCGCGGTTATGCGACGTTTCGCTGACAAGGCCAGCTTCATCGGGCTGCGAGTTCAGGCACACTCAATATGTGTTCGTCTCTATATATGTGTGAAACTATCAAGAAGAAACCTGCCTGTGAATTCCCAACATTTTGTCATTTAATTAAATTGGTTTAACCTAGCAGTCAAAGTCTTCTTCTCTTATATTGTATTATTAAGTTAAAATTACTGTTAGCGATGGTGTCTGTCAATGTTGCACACTTGTCAGTACTACAAACTTGACAGTGCTGTCGCTTCTAGGCCACTCGTAATCCATTAGATGGTTGATTTGCCGAGTTGTCAAATTAAGTAGTATAAATATTGTATACATCTTTACTGTACTTGCTATTTGTATTATCCCGTTGCTGTTTTTACTGTTTATTGTGCTTCTATATGTATATTTTGCGGTAGACTGTTAAAGATTTGTCAAAACATCCAAAATAAATTTAAAAAAAAAATTAACTAAATGCTATAAACTAGGAAGTGCTTCTAAATAGACATGCTGGAATTCCTTGCTAGTAATAAATATGACATAATACCAAGAACTGGACACAGCAGAGCACTCACGGAGCTGTCGTCAAAGTGGTAAAAGTGTCCAGAGGAGGTCTGGGCGATGGCAGTGTAGTGTCCACAGTTGATGGACGCACCCATGTGGTTCACCATGGCTACCAGTCGGTACGTGAGGGGCTGGCCCTTGTTAGCCGATTGCGGGCACAGGAAGCGTGTCAGGTCGAGGTGTTGCGAAAACGACACATGTTTGTTGATCTTGCCACCCATTATGCTAAACCTGCAAACAAACATGTCAGCAAATGGATATTTACATGGTACAGTACTTACAGGCTTGACTTTCATGAAACGCAGTCTGTGGTATGCTACAACAGCACACGTAATATTACCAGCATGGTAGAGTTGGATGTATTGTTGGCACAATCATTAAGAGAGGGAATCGTCCATTACAATTAATAAGGAATAGTATCAGTAAACACATAACCTACAATTTGAATCAATATGTACTATACTGAAACCCTGCTGAGTAAGTTTTTATGCGTAATAAATGCACTGCAATATGTCGTACTTTAGTGGGGCGTCGGTGGCGCGCAGGGGGTTGAACTGCTTTATTTTGGCTTGGAGCACGACCTCTCTGTTTTCTTGTGACTCATTGTAACCTCTATGTTCCCCCTCCTACCTCTCCTCGTGCATGCGTATGAGTCACGATTGTGGCCAGGCTGTGTCGTGTGCTTGTGTGTGAGCCTCTTTGCTATTCACTTTTCTTTCTACCACTGGGACTAACGGCAGCAGTACATGTAAGGTCCTCTTATTGCTTTTTAACTTTTGGGAATTTGTTCCCAGTGACGGTATGGCGGCTGCCGTCATGTTGCAGGGTTTTTTAATGTGTAGTTTTCGCGTAGTTTCAAAATTGTTCTTTTGGTCGACGCCTATGGAAAATTCTCTTTTGATTAAAAATGTTATCTTGATATATTTTATATTGGAATTTCTGTGTCGTTTGGGTTGACCTACATGCCACCTACTAACTTTGTTTATGTGTTTTGCTTCCATTGAGATTTTGCGCTATGATCACATTTAACTTGATAATTATGCTTGAATTATTTGTTTGTTTCAGATGTGGGGGTATTTTGAGTCTAGCTTTGAATACAAGAATAACAGGAGCATTGCATGTACAATTTACGTAATTGTGAACTATTCTTTGATCCTAATTTGGGAGCATAAACATATGAAACTTGTTAAATGATTATGGTTGTCGTCAACGAGATGCGTTTGACTGTAAACTCAAATGTCTGGCTCGTGTACTTTAACTTTGGTTCATGAAACCTAATTCTAGTTGTAATGAGAAATGTTGTTGAGGGTTTTCATTACCAATATTTTGATTCAATTTAATTGTACAAATTCTAAACGTACTAATTTTTATAACCACTGTTGGAATCAACGTGCTACCTTAATTCTGGAATTGTCTTCAATTTCAATGTTTTGTTTGTATTATGAATGAACGCTATTATGAGGTGCACACATAACCTTGCTATTCATGATAGAATATTATGTAATTAATCATTTTGTATCACGATTATTATGGTTTACTGAATTTTGGAGTTATTGGCTTGACATGTAGCCTATATTGTAATTGCTGTATAACCTTACTATTCATGATAGGAGAATATTTTGTAATTAATCATTTTGTATCACATATTATGGTTTAACGAATTTTGGAGTAATTAGCTAAACTCGTGGCCTATATTCTGATAAATGGTCTTGCCACCTATATTCTAGTCAAATATATTGTGCATTTCTAGTCATTTGTATGTTTTCCATATGTTTAAATTATTTGCTGAATGTATTTTTTACGTCTTTGGCTAAAGCGAATTGCGCTGCTGCATGTTCTGCGTATATTGGGGAAAAAAATTGTAATAAAAATTCATGCAATGATAAATTTTGTCATATTTAAATTTTTGTTTCCACACTTTCACTGTTAAACACTGTTGTTTATGTATGTTAGTAACCTTCCTCACAATTTAAGGTTGGTTCAGCACAAATTTTGCTTCATATTTACAGTATTTGCCAGTATTTATGTGAAGGTATGAACATTTTTGGTAAACTAAAAATCGTTTGAAATTTAAGCTGTAAGCTGTGGAGTTGTATGATGTTACAAGGATTGTGTTTTGCATCACAAATCAAAACAAGTGCCCCGTTTTTTGATAAAATTTAAGGTACAAAATTTTGATAAGTCATACTTGTAATGTAAGGCACTTTTACCTCGCAGCAAAGTGTGAGTCACTTGGCGATCTATACAACTGGAGCGCGTGTCTAAATCCTTTGTCTCACCAGCATGCACATTTCGGGCAGAGAAAATGAGGATATAGGGACTGTACCATGCATTCATGTGTCTAGTGCTTGACTGGCAGGTGACTACAACAGCGCACAGGCATGTAATGACCTTGCAAGAAGCTGCTGCAGTCCGACGTTGACAAGCAGTGTATGGCGGACAGCAGCTGATAATTTCGCCGGCCATGTGTGCTGCCATCATGCAATTCCTTGGCTCTATGCACCCAGAGGGCAGTAGTAGCTCATGTTATTGGTTTATATGTCTCCTATGATGTTTACATACTGATAGTAAAAGCATTTTAAAAAATATTTCAACTAAATATTTATGTTTCTGGTAAAGAAAACAAATTTTTTTTCAGCCGGGAATTATTTTTTTTGTTCAGACTTTGTACCTTCAAAACCATTACTCGTCGTGTAACTTGATACTTGTACGAGATTATGCTGAATAATAGGTCGAAATTCTTTTATTCCTACAGAAATGTTTTAGCAGTGCCACCTTGCTTGATTCACACAGACTAACTAGAAATACAAACAACACATTTTTTCCTCTGAGCGACATAACTTAGCAACGAGTCAGTAGTCAAGCTACTGTTGGCAGACTACATCAGTTAAAGTCTCTCACCTTCAGTTACAGTGCATAAAAACGGTATTGCCTAATCTCATTTATGTTTTGTAACTCTACAGTCAACATTTCAAACTTCTGCAGAGGATTAGCACACTGAGTTGTACTGCATTACACACCGTTCTGAATTACACAAATGAACAAATATTTAAAATGTAGGTTTCACAGCAGTTAGTGATCGGCAGAAAGGGTTATCTAACAATGACAAGACCTCCATGATTACTGTAAATGCCAAGCCAACACTGTTGCAACTCAGCACTCAAAAAAAATTTAAGGGGGAGGGGGTGTGGGGAATAAATCATAACTAGAGCAATATCTTATGGTTTTATTTTAATGGAAATTTCGTCTTTAAAAAAGATGAATTTCGGCTTTATCGTTATAAAAAAATTTTTGTGATTAGAAAACAACTTGTCAACTTCACATGCATTAATTAAGAGCTTTTGAAGTATATACATAATAATAGGCCACATAAAACTTAAGCTACACTCTCACACATGTTATAAAAATTTATTGTGATCAGAAATTTTACTTACCAAATTCAGATGAATTCTTTTGGAAATAATAGTAGAGCACACTATATATATATATATATATATATATATATATATATATATATATATATATATATATATATATATATATATATATACACATACACACACACACACACGCACGCGCACACACACACACACTTTTAGAAGTGCATCCTTTAATTACAGCTTTCGCAAAATTGACAAAAAAAAAACTTTCGTAGGTTAGTCAAAAGCCACCATTGTCAGCAGCTCAGCATTCTCTGGCCTTAAAGATCTCCTCCGGTTACTTACAATCACTGAATATTTTGAGAATGATCTCTCTGAATCTACGTTGGTTAGGGGTATCCAAATAAGCTTCAATGCGGCAGACGCAAACTCAGGGAAACCATCTTTCATTCGACACAGTATGTCCACCATATCTACATGGTTGACATTTGGTTTCTTCTGTTCTTCAGAAACTAGTTTTTGGAGAGTCATGAAACCTGTCGCCAGTAGGTTCTTCTGCAACTCCTGAAGAAATGGTAAGTTTTGAAAATGCCGGTGCAATTCTTGTCCTCCACTTGCATGCTTCCTGTGTTTTGAGGATTGAACAAAGCACCAATTTCCAGAAATAACTGACGAAAGGGGTCACTTATCAACAAACTGTTCAGTTTCAAAAGACTGAGCTTTGCAGTTTGTTTAAATTGCTCTTTTAAGGCTGCAGACTTCACCGTTTTCATTTTTGACAAAACAGTTTCAACTGCTTCTGGCAGGATTCCCCTCGCCAGTATCTCAAGAGTGGTTTGCAGTTTGCTCAATCTAGTTGTGAGGTGATGGAGCACTGGGGTACTTGGATCCTTCAAGAAAATTAATTAAGTCTAGAAACATGGCGCAGTTCTCAGTTACAAATACCAAAGTGGCTTCAAGGCATTGGATTTCCTTTTTCTGAAGTTCCTTCACATACTTCACTCCTGCATTTTCTTCACTTCACTTGTTGAAAAATTCAACCACATCATGGAGGTGCAGTGCTAAATATAACACTGCCTCAAACCAGGTGTTCCATCTCGTCAGTACTGACATTGGGAACAATGTTACAAGTGCCCTGTTTTTTTCATGTTTCTATCAAAGAAACGTCAGGTATGCATGCCTCCTCTTCCTTGTATTCAAAAAGGCGTTCTTCACCTTACATACAAATTGGTTCAGGTCATCTAGATTACTTTGCCAGATCTGTCCAACAAGGTTCACTGTATGTGCCCAACACTGTATGTGTTACAAGTGGTCACCAAACACACTTTGAAGTGTGCCAGCAAATTTTGTCATATATCTGGCACCATCTGTGACATAGGCTACAATATTTTCATCTTTGACGTTATATTTAGCGCACACGTCAATTACAGCCTGAGAACAACATGCAGCATTCGCAGCATCAAGCACACAGGAGGCCGCTAGAATAACTTCCTCTTCAGCACCTGGATTCAAAACTTTAAACAAGATGTTGATAAGACAGTTGTTGTTTTTGTCTGTAGTTTCGTCAGCAAGTATGAGTATGTCATTCCCACTCAGTTTTTGTTTAATCTCTGCCTCTTTCTTTTCTCGCAAAAGAGGAAAGTACTTTTTCCTCATCCAATCCGCCATTGGGAGATCTCCGGAACCGCTGACGTGTTTCTCCATCCATGCTTTCAGGTTGAGGTTATCAAGTTTCTCAACAGCTATACCTGCAGCAGTGAAAGCTTCCACTGTTTCTAACACAAAATCTTCTTTTTGTTCTTTTGTGAGCTTTAGAACAGCCCCCGTTTCTGGAATTGAAAGTTGCCGTTTCAGATTTGATCCCGATTTTTTGGCAGCCGTATGTTTGTCGCTAATGATGTGTTTTTTCAAAGTGTCTTTTCGTTCATGATCGAGGCGGCAGTTACAATATTTACAGAAAAGAATGTCACCGTCATTAACAAAAAAACCTTCTCTTTTGAACTCCTCCACACGCGATGACGCTGTAGGTTTGTTTTTTTAGCAATTTTACAGCCCTTTTTCGACTGATTAGAACAATGCGTTGGCCAGGCCTACTACCGTAAAATATAAACATAAACGTGAACGAAGCGATGTACTTTTCAACATTGGTGCCAACCAAATAGGCCTACATAAATATTGCAATGCAATTTTTATGAAGTTACATTTAACTTGCCATAACATAAATATTAAAGTATAATATTCCAGAAGTAATATATGAATAAATTGCAATATTTTTTTACTTTTATTATGCGGATATTGTACTGCGTATTACTATTTTGACGAAAAACTAGTTTTTTTTGTGTCGGTACCGGAATTTCCAAGCAGTCTTCTCACTACCTATTCTATGCACGTCCCTAAGAACGCACCTAACCTCACCTCATTCCCGCAAGTGAATAGCGCCCGTTTTCAAGCCGTAACCAAGTTAAATTTATTAAATATATTTCACTAAAGGAAATAATTTTATGTTATAATAATATTGCTCATCTGTAGTGATTGTTTAATATTTTTTTACAGACGCACAAAAAATCTATAGATGTATTCTACCGTGGCAGTGATTTTACTGGCATCAATGAGGTACGATGGTGTTATTTCGCGATTAAAGTAAAATTCACAATTTTCGCGATTTGTAGTGAATTTCTGGGTAAAATTCACGTTTTCGCTTAAAACCGTATAATCTTGGTGTTAAAGTATCAATCAAGTTATAATTCTAACATTTCGTGTGTACTGTAGTTTTCACTCTGTTTTGTTTTACACTGTAAAACAAAAACAAAAGAGTAGTGTTAAGACAACATGGTGTCGTGTTGATTTTTCTGTGAAGTGTGCTAAGTAGTTAAATAACAGAAGGTGCAATAAAACTCGTGCTACAAAACCATGCCGT
>PNEQ01000749.1:0-25209 GCA_003012365.1 Medauroidea extradentata
CTTCAGTTAAACAATATTTTGTTGGTAAGACCAAGCTTGGAGTCCTCCAAACAAATTTAATTATTTCCCTCGACCAAATTATTCATTTAAACGTAATTTGTTTGTGCCAAACGTATATTTGGTTGCTACAGGACGTCGAATAAATATTTTGTGTAAACAAACAACTCGTTACAACTTGTCAACAAAATAATATTGTTAGAAATAAGTGAAGTGCTTTGAACCAACAATTTTTTTTTCGATGGACTAAATGATTTTGTTGGCGAAACTAAATACATTTGGTTGACTTGCGGAAGATGGCAGGCTGGCGTACGTAAGCGATAAGATGGCGAACACTGTATACGTCAACATTCTAAATATAAGTTTGTGCCACAAGTAGTACGTCTAAACTGTTAATCAGCATAATTCTAGTATCTTAATTTTAGCTATAACAATTTCAAAGTGGTTAATACGATTGATCACAAAAGAAAATGCTATAAACTTGAAAAACACCGCTGCTGAACGACTCGTTCTTTGTGCTGCGGCTCTGCGGTGCACGACTTAACTATTCCTTTACAAATAACAATCTCGCTGCCATGCGACCATTCCTTTTTTTTTTTATTTTATTTTTATTTTTATTTTTTTTTTAAATGATATAAAAAATTTTCAAGTTTATAAAATTTAATTTTCTAGTTCTTAAAATATTGCATGTGCTTTTAATATGGTCAACGAAATAATTTTATGGCAAGCTAAATATTTTGTACTGCTAACCAAATTCAGCTATTTGCCTCAAACAAATTAAGGGAACAAAATAATTTGGTACGAGCAAACAAATATTTCTTTGCCCCTATACAAACAAATGATTTGGTTCACTCAAACAAATTTTGTTTGCACCAACAAATTTTTTTTCTCAGTGCATGGTCAACATTTTAGACACACTTTCTGAAGATATAATAATGGCGATAGAGTTGCCAAATATAATTTATACACAAGTCGCTATATGAGCGATCGTAAATCGTTGAAAGACACAACTTAAACGTTGTTTAGCTTTCCTAGAATAGTTGTCCTAAACATATAAACGTCACGTAACACATTAATCAACTGTATTGATCTTTCGTGAATAAGACTTAGGCCCGGTTGCACAAAAAATACTGTGATCCAAGATCCTGTGACGTGAGATCACAATTTATCTGGGATTTATCGTGAAAATCGTTGCACAAATGTAGTCTGCAAGTTTTTGATCTGGGATCATGAGAACTGTGGTTCGACGAAATGTTTCATCTGACAACACTATACAGCGGAATGGTGTTTAATGCCTATTGGTCAGAACAATTGTAACATCATTACTTCTTAAGAATAATTTCATACGGTTTCGGAAATTATGAGTAGTTATGTTAAGTAGCATGATTGATGTTGAGATTGTAAATATGAATGGTGTGTTTGTTGATAGAATTTCAACACTTTGTGTTGAAGGCATGGAAAATTTAAAGAGAAGTAATTTAATGGAAGAACGACTTCACATTCACGGGAAAAAAAAAACGATGGTGTGGGATGAGTTTATCTTCCGCCTAATGCTGTGAACGATGTGAGGAGAACAGCGAAACAGTAACTGTACGTTTTGACAAACGAAACTTCAATATACATTTTCCGTTAACTCCATCAGCTCACATAAGTGCATAACACAATGTTTTATGAAATTATTTGTTAAGTTAACTTGTAATTTGTAATGTAAAGCTATTTTATACTGATTTCCCTCGCTGACTTACATAAATTATCTTTAAATCAATTCAAGTATGTTTCGAAATTACAACGAATATGGCTACCATATATTTGGTACTGGCTATGATCTTGGATCATTTATTGAATCAACAAATATCGGCAGTTCAGGATCACGTTCAACATTACTTGGATAAAGTGCTGATCTTGTTTTGTGCAAAACTTTAGGACACTGATCATAGATCATCTTGCCAATGATCTTAGATCAATACCTGAACTTCCTTTGTGCGACCGGGCATTAGTGCATGTTATTTTGCGAGCACCGAGGGACATATTTAGATCATATTACAAGTGGTACAGAATATCGTCGCTGAAAACACCATTTCTATTATCAACCTTTATCAATATTTTGAAAGCATTTTTAATATGTCGACCTCGAGCTTCATTTGAGTTTGTTATTATTCATTCCTATATTTAACGTGATTTAGATAGTTTACGAGGTAGGATTTTGTTCTTCAAACACAACCATTTCCGAATTTATTTGCTTGGACATACTCCACTGCGAAATATATTTCGCAATTGAGTATGTCCAAGCAAATAAATCCTTTCATGCACTCCCATTGCACAGTTATTTAAAAAATCACAACCATTTGCACCGCACTATACGACATATATCTGTAACTTTGACATGAACATTCTTGGTGTCCTTTAAAAATTAACAACTTCCACGTTCGTACACCATAAAAAGAAACTTATGACTATAATCTTAACAAAATTATTTCACTTGTCTACCTACGCGGTGAAATATTAAGTTCACTGTGACATCACGATTTATTATGTACCGGATGACCTTTGCAAACTCATTGGGGATTCCAGTGTGAGTGTTCTCTTCAAACAAACACTAAATCATAAACGTATTACTATGTTACTCAAAAACACAATGCATATACAGTCAAAGAGTAATTATTTTATAAATTACGAGTGTTGCGTTTTCATTCAAAGGACATGCGATATCAAAATTTTCGTTTTGTGATATTTTTTAAATTATTGCTATAGTCTTTGCAACGCGTTACACATTATGAATTTATGCTCTTTAAACCTATATTATCGTTTTCGGTTTGTTGTAACATAAGTATGCATTATTGTCGTAATGAACATAAAACTCTATTTTGAAGCCAACATCCCTTACAGTTCTATAAATGTCTGTACTAATTTAAATGACGTTGTGTCTGGATGGGTGTAGATTCGACAAAAACTTCACCTTGCAAAGGTATACAACATAACATAAAATTACCAAGGCAAATGGTTTTTTAAAAAAAAATCTCATTTTAAAATACATTTTGTTCTCTGAATTGTGTTTCTCATTGCCTTAAGTCCGTTTATCTTTTTTATAATGTTGCACGACAATTTCATGAAAATGTAAAATAGAAATGTTTCAACAATACAGTTTTGTTTATTTTGATATTCTGCATCATAGGTCAATTTTAACATATCGCTTACAGCGTCTTGTTATAAAATTCCATTCAAATAAATTGGCAACCTCGGTTTTTAACCTCCGATGAAAAACGAGGAGTGATATTTAGTTTGACGCCTCTGTCAGTCTGTCTGTGCGTATGCTTGTAACTTCGTGGCTCCCAAATTGATGAACTGATTTTTAAATATGTATTTTTTTAATTGAATAATAACTGTTTTATCTAGGTGGTTCTTAGCTGTATTTGACGGGATTATGTCCAGCTGTCCAATAGTTACCGGTATTCACTTTTTTCCGTATTATTGTTAGAATTTCATAGATATGTAATGGGGTATTTATTATACGTTTATAGTTTATTCATTCAATCGATTTGAATATATACTTATGTTTGTAAATCCAATGGTCCAGCAATTATATACAAACATGGACCTGACGCTAATACCCGAATTGACTGCAGAATACAGAACTCCTTAAATATTTAGGTTAGATGAATCGCGTTTAGGCTCATTTAATCTATCTTGATAAGTAGTTGGCGTGATGATGATCAAGTTCTCATAACAAAACTGAAAGATGCTCACAAGAACCTTTATAGATGGGAATCTAACTACTAAAATGCCAATGCCGATTTGTCATGAGGATTATTAAATAACATTCTTTGGTCCGTTTTGCAAATTGCAACACTTTGCAAACTTTTCACGCCAGTAAGGGCCAGACAAGTTAGATTTTTTGCCAACGTACATTCACCCAAATATATAACAGCCTTTTCGAGCGTGGAGCCCTGTAATTTGTGGACTGTACCAGCTCATTTAAAATTGACTGGAAACATTATTTTGATTTTGCCGTAAGGGCTATAATTTTGTCATCTCAATGATTAACTAATTTGACTGTGGGGAAATAGCTTCTCCATCGGAAAATGATAGACACATCTTCCACGCAAAATCTCAACTGGTCTGAAGTCAACTCGCCTACTCAAAGGTTGTTTAACAGATATTTAAACTGGTTATCGTTCTGTTGCTTGATATTTGATTTCAACTAAAATATAAAAAACACAAATATAGTTATTTTTTAAATATGACTGGTTGCTTGAAACAGCAGCTACCCTTAACAGGCGACAAGTGCAAAATATCTCAGAATACTAAGACATTCATTCCGCCAAAAATATCTTTATATTTCTTTAGTTGCTTCAAACGAAAATGAATCACCCGTAAAACATTGTAAGAAACCATATATATTAGTCATGTATAATAAAACGACTGTGACGTCATTTTCTTCTCATGTCCTCCGGCCTCTGCCCTTTCAGTTGTCTGCGTACACCAGCTAGTATTTGTTAGCCGAGCTTATACTCATTCTGTATACACTCAAACAGTTGTTCTTAATGTTTTGTGTCCAATTGTGCAGTTGTGTGGTTTGGTATTTTCTGACTGGCAATTAAACCATTCTAAGAAGTTGGTGGAGCTAAAACGTACAGCACGGATCTAACTTCTCACTCCGTATGTACACCACAATCGGAGCTGACTTAAAATGTAACGATTGACAACACGGTCTTTTACTTTCGCTATCACAAATGTTATCAGCTTTCTCCTGATAAAGCACGTAGATAAACTAATCTGCTAGTGCAAAGCTACATGACTGGCTATACGTTACTGTTGTCCTGGAGATATATTTGCTGATATTTAAGGTAGGAGTTTCACATTGATCAGTGCATATAAACAATGGATGTTTGAAGTAGAAATAGAAGATTTGTTGGCAGACTGTAAAATCTGTGTTCATGATCTGTTAAAATATTACAATTCCAATGGGATAATAACTCCAAGTGATGGTAAGCTATATTCTCTGAGTATGTACGTTTTTATATACATATGCATAGTTTGAGTAAGGTCTAACGAACACGATTTTAAATCCAGCCCGTTAGTATCGCTTTCGTCTAGTTTACCTACGAGAAGTTTCTAAGTTCGGAGAAATATCTTAAATCTGTGTATTGTAAACTGTTCAGCGTACTTAAATATGACTTTATGCAGGCTATGTAGAGAACGTATATTCATGTTTGTATTATTTCAGAATTTCCATTAAACGCCAGTGAATAAATTAATTAACGAATTAAGCAATAAAAGGAAATTATATATATTTTATGTAAATTTCTTGAGACGACTATGAAAAGGAAATTGAGCAATAGCTAGAAATGTTGGCAACATTTTTGTATTATAACATAACTTTTTCACAGCTGTTAATTTTGTGTAACTGAAATACGAATATGATCGAGATATTGAGTCAATTGAAGAAAGAGGATACATTTCAGCCTTTTGTTAAGCTTTTTCTATATTTAAGTAGAAGAGATTTGCCGGTTCGATCGCAGTGATTCTCTTTCGTGATAACAAAAATTTCCCAAAATTGTCAAAAAATTTAGCAATTTTCGATAATTTCTCATCCAGACATATTCGATAACATCGCCAGGAAAACGATAAAACATATTGTTAAAACATTAATAATGATTAAAGGATAGTATTTTTACTGAACCATATGCGATAAAGTTGTAAAAAAAGTTATGAAAAATAATATTTAATTATGATTAATTAAATTTTTAACGAACAAAATAGAATGAAGTCATTTGTTTACTACCACAATCGTTCAATATATTATAAACAAAACCCATATTTCCACTATTTGCATCTTTCAAATCTTGATTAGTGAATTTTTTAGCACATCTGTCTGATTATATAACTTTAATATTTTCTGAAATTACAACATTATTCATTGGATATGATTTACCTATTGTAAGATCGGAAAGTTCATTAAACTCGTTAACTTCGTTAAGTATGTTTAGTGAGGCTTTCATTTTTACTATATTTATTGAATTAAAAATAAGGAAAATAATAATTACTTAAAACACAAAAAAACTATTAAACAACAAATTTGAATGTCCAGTGACAATTCCTATTATGAAATTCTATTTCGAATCCGTGAATATTTAAGTATGTATTTACAACACTAAATGCGCAAAAAAAAGTCCATGTAAAATAATTCAAATTCTACGTCTTCCCAACTTTTTAATTTCAAATCGTCTATATTGACAGCTTCTGTGATACTGAAATAAACTTTTTCTTCTCGAACAAAACAACTAAGAAAATGAAAATTATATTTAACATAATGGCTATCCAAGATTTCTAACACTTGTTCCATTTAATGATATAAAAAATAGTAATGTTGTTTAAAAAATAACTTTAAATTTTTAGCACAGCAGTTGTTCAGCCGAATCAAGGTCAATTCATTTTTTCTTCTAATCTCTTATTTCTAACACAATATTTTCCTCTTTTGCTGTTTGCAATGAAAAAAAAATGTGGTTCGTAATAAATTGTTTCGCCAAATGACACACTTTGTTTAAATGATGCAATGATACTAGTTTGTTTACGGTTATATTCATCATGTTTCAGAATCATACAATTTGCTAGATTGCAGTGAATATTTATCGTTTTAAAACAAGTTTTGGAATTGTATCAGCTTGATGAACATTTTTTCTAAGAGTTTATTTTGTTTTAAACGTAAGAGTTTGCCAATTGAATCCGATTTATCGAACAACAGGTCAAGAATACATTTTAATTTTGCTATATCATCTTATCTGATTTGATGGATATATTATTGTTTTTTCACACCAGCTAACATTTTGTTAAATTGCGTAATATTTTGTGTAGTGTTTCCAAGATCACCTGCATTATATTGACATATTAGGATTTCTGTTAATCTATAAAATAGAGCTTATTTTCGTGTGTAATGAAGTCTTTTATTTTGTACCGATTTCTTGTCTGATAACTTAAATCATTTACTCATTTAATTTAAAAATTATACATTATAAATAAAATAAATACTAAATCTAAAAAGACAGATTGGGATATAAAAATAAGATTTACCGCCAATATTATTCGAAGAAAATGCCATGGCGAATTATTACCAAATAACATTAGATACCTGATCGTTGGTTCTTCAAATTACTGCAGAACAGCACCAATGATAGATAATTTTATTTACGTTCCAGGATGGTTGTATTTGATGCTTTCAACATATGTTCGAGAAGTTTAAGTCAACGAAAATATTTTGCTTAAAGAGAAGATTCTGAAGCAGGAATGAAAATAATTAATGAACCAATAACATACTTTTTCTATTGAAACAAAGAAATGGTTGATGTTGATAGATGTTGAAACGATTATGTTGTTTTTGATGATGTTTTACTAAGTAACCAAGATATGGTAAGAGACTATTTTACTCGAAGTAGACACAAAAATATTGATTGTTTTTATTTAATTCAAATGTACTCAAAAGAACCGGAGCAAATATTAAGAGATAATACTGATTTTCTTTGTATGTTTCGACAGGGTGATACGATACTTAAACATATTCATAGTGATTTTGTTGGTGGTGATACGTTATTTGAATAAATTTAGAGAAACATTGTTCAAAATGTTGATATAAATACTATAGTTTTATACTATAGATATGACACGTAAATTGTAATAAATGTAATAAAATTAATAGAACTTAACTGTGTAATGATATTTATAAAACATAACCATTTCAGCATTAACATTTGTATTATTTGGTACGTTATAACGTTTTCTAATTTAAAGAAATATCTTATCATTCAACTACATCAAATGGCTTAAACCAATCAATTTTTGTTAAGTTATGGTACAACTGGGTGATTTTCGTTTTCTTATCCAAGGTATATTGTTATTGTATTTATTGTTCCGCCTATCATAAAAATGTGTTCTGTTGAATATTACGTAAATAAGAAAAATTTTCTTTGCAGTGTATTTTCCAACTAACTTAATAATATTTATTCTGTTAGACTGATAATACTCTAAATTAACAGCATGTTATTGGATTAACCACATTTCTAAATCTTTTATCTTCGAAATCCACATTGTTGTCTACTTATAAGTGTAGAAGGAGAACTTTATCCAAGGATCTGTTATTTCTAGTTAAAGTTTTTACAAAATCATTTAACTGTGGAAGTATTACAGGCTCATCAATTTTTTAAACAACTTTATGTTTTGATTCGAATGCTTTAATTTGATCTTTAATCAAAAATTTTGATTGTTAATTTCCAAATATATACAATATTTATTATGTAATTTTTATATTATATCTTTAAAGTTATGTACACGTCAAATTTATGTCGATAAACACAACTGTATTTTGTGGAATATTAAAATATTCTAGAATTTTGAAAAAATAACATTACCACCAGATAATGCACTACAAGGCAAATTCGTATCAGTTTTTCGAAGCATGGTATAGTTGGATAATGATGTTATAATCAGCCAGTTTCATTATTATCTAATCTACTTGTACGTCCACCATAAACATGTATTCTGTCTGGTTATTACCTAAGTAAAATATTTTATCCTTTAACTATGTTTTCCGACTAAATAAATAATGTTAATTCTGTTGCTTTGAAAATAATCGTAATTGACAAGTGAATCATAATTTTGTAATTTATCTGCTATTTCTTTTCGTAAAATAATATTAAGTGTGTGTGATTTTCATATTTATACGTGTATCACAATAATTTAAAAAATGATTGATACAAATTTTGTAATTTTGTAGTTATTCCTGTATCAGTTGTTAATTTAGTTTAGTGTAATTTATCGCTTAAATCTTTATCTAAAAATGGTTTATTAATTACTACTTTTTCATCAATTAGGTCAAATACATTTTTAAAACTACGACCGGGAATAGAAAAATGATTAGTTGTGAAATCAAAGTGTTTACTTAGTCGAATTTTTAAATCCGAAACACCCGTAATAACATATGTTTTGAAGCAAGAGTAATTAATTTTGATTCAAATTTCATAACAATAGTATCATATTTTGAATCTATTTCACTACGCTCACCTTTAACCCGTGATCTCGTTAACAAATTTCCGAAGATATCCATTATTTATTAATAAAGGAATTATTTTAGAAAATTTAAAATTATGAGATAGATGGTCTAGCCCAGCAAACACAGAAAGTACTGCTCGGAAGCGGGTCGCTACCAATTGCCCCGGTCTGATGTCTTTTGCCGGTAACGGAACGATGTCGTTTTGGACCAACGGCTGACAGTCAGTCGTCAAGTCATTACACCAGACAGCTATCGGTAAGATAGCATAACGGGGTCATAAAGGCAGCAGTGCGGTGATGACTTGCTGTCGAACAGGGCAAGCGGTGGCCAAACATGCATATATATATATATATATATATATATATATATATATATATACACTCACACAACACAACACACACACACACACACGAATTTCCAAAAAGTTTCACATGTTCGTTAAAATGGTGTTACAATAAATGAATAAACAATTTTTTTTTTCAAATCATCAAATGTAATTTCATTTTAAACTATAGCTTTTTAATACCCTTTGTTCTTTTTAAATATAATTTTCTATATTTGTAGGTAATATTCTTTTTATTGTAATGCAATAAATTCTTTCCTTATTTTCCCATTATTTTCATCTTTAATTTTGCTAATAACTTTTTTGTTGATGTGAGGAATATTATATGCATTATCTTTTTTATAATCTGAAGTATCGACGTAATCTAGCATTCCTTTCATATCATCGTTAAAGTAATTTGTTTTTATGTAGAATATGTAACTATATTAATCCATATAACATAATTCAATATTATCTCCACATTCTTGTTTCATAACATAGTAAAGAAAATAGCGTATTAAAGTTTTTGTTAAGTGTAATATAGCCATTCCGACATGCATTGGTTTATTAAAACATAATTTTGTTTTATTATTATATATTGCGACTAAAGATTCATTACAAATAGTTCGATCAATAAAATTCTGGTGAGAAATTAATTTTTCAACATTTTTAGCATATGTACATTATCTAATGTCAACGCTTTCTTATATTTTCCATTGCTATTTTAAAAATAATATACATTAATTTACAAAAAATCTTTTTCAAAATATTTTTTTGGCACATGTTCTCATTTCTGTATTAAAATCAGTTTATGAGTTCATCCAATATGATGGTTTAAATGTTAATACTCTACGTATTTTTTTCAATTTCATAACTAAAGATAAATATTGTTTAAGGTTAGCAAATTGTAATACAAATTTGTTCTTAATCATATAGTGCATTTAATAAGTTGGTTTCTTTTGATCCTTCGGGTATTTTATTCCAATAATCTACATCATCAAGATTACAATTTACCCATTCGAAAACCCCACATGGTAAATATTGACTTATTGCCCAGCCGTGTAAATTATTCGCGCCTAAATGTTCTAAATATTATTTTTCAAGTTAAAGAGTATAATTGTTTATATATTTATTATTTATTTTTGCGTATCGCTTAGAACATTGAGATATTCCACCTCTAATGCCTTTTTCAATCATTAATATTTTATCGTATTCTGTTAATAAGTCTAGCTAAATTTTTATATGTTTTAACATCGCTTCCCAAGATAATCCTGGGGCTTTAAAATTCCAAGCGGGATATAATTTATATGTTTTTAAAGAAATATATGAACAATTTTAAAAATTTTCAGCTAAAATTCAAACGTCAGTTCTGTGGTATAATTCTATGTATTCACCTACATTTTAATATTTAATGATTTCCAAACTTTTTGTGCAAATATATAACCTTCATCAGAAGTATTTGTTTTTTTTAATTATTTTAAAAAGCTTATTTTCATGATAATTCAGTTGCATTAAATTTTTTAACAGAATCCATTAAATCCTATAGATAAAAATCTTTTTCCATAACTAAATCAAGTTGTTCACCTTCAAAAACTTTAGAAGTTTCTAGAAATTGTTCATCAGAAAATTATTTTGAAAGTGCACCAATAGCAGAAGCAATAAACTTAAATGTATCAATAAATCTTAAATTTACACCATTATTTACACGTTTAGTGGATGAAATATTTTTTCTCTCATTAGTTGGTATTAAATTAATTAAATTTTTATCCATACAAAGATCTCTTACAAATAAATGTGTATCATAACCTGACAAAATATGTATATATACAGGTATAAAATTTGCACTTTGATAATTTGAAGTACATTTGAGTGTGCTGCACCACATTTCTCAGTTACATGATAGTGTTTTTTTACTGTATCATCTTATAATGTTTCTTTTACAAATTTAATAATCAATTGTGATTTTATAATAAAATTTTTTCTTTTTTATTTAGCGGAATAATTGGTACAATATTTTCTTATGTGTTTTAAATATATTTTGCTTCCTCCATTAACGTTTTTTCCAAAAACAATAGATGCAATTTTTTCTATTTATAATATACTGGAGGTTTGTAATCATTATTTTCATATTTTATGTAGTTACAAAAACTTATTGGTTTGTATTTTTGATACATTTTTTATATTAACTCTCAGGATTTGGTTGACAAGTATCTATATTATTTAGTAAACATTCAAAATCGGCATATGTAACAAAAAGAACCCTGATTGAATGATTTTAAGTCTAACATTTTACTAAATTATTTCCTGGCTGTGAAATAATTGTTCGAACTTCAAGATTTTTACGTTCTTCTTGATAATTTAAATCTTTCCAGAGCAAAACTGTTGTAAACACCTATCACAAATATATTTTTTATGTTCATTTTTTTGATGTTATGACCCAATAAGTCTTTAAAGACATTTTATCCAATGTAAATAATCGTTATTTTCATTTTTATACAAAAAAGATTAATATGTTTATCAGTTTTATTTTTTTTGTAATTTACAGTATAGACATTAATAGAAATTTCTGTTCTTTTTTCAAATAATTGAATTTTATCTTATTGCATTGTAAATTCTAAATTTTTAAACGCATCATCATTTTTGTATATAGTTTCACTCTCTGCGGGTTTCTTTCCACTGGATGTAGTACAAACAAAATAGACAATGAAAAACATTGCTGATCATTATTTTGAGCAATTATAACTACTTGTTTATCTTTAATTTTTTTGTGGAAGATCAACATATACGAACTGCCGTTTAATGGAATGTATTTATTTATTCTTAACTCTAGCTTATATAATTTGCTTGGTACCCATTGAGACCCTTCTCTTTCATATTTTCCCAATCCAGCAAAAAATTTGTAAATACTTCCTTTATAACAATCTAACAAACGGTTGACTAAATTTTTATATTTTTTATTTTTTAGTTTTAAAAGAAACGTTGTGATACTCGTCAATATTATTTGGTCCCCTTTTACATTGAGCGGAATGTGTTAAATTTACTTTTATTTTGCTCTAGTTGCTCTTTTACTTTATTTATTACGTTTGTTTTATATAATTAAGAAAATATTTTAGATCTATTGCACCGTTTATATAATTAATAAAAGATGTCTTCAACAGATTAATAATTGCTGATTCTGTTTCATGTTTTTCAAAAATATCATTTGTGGCATAATTTTTTTAAAAATTTATTTGCCAATCTTATATGTTTTTATTACTTCATTCGTGAGTTTTTTTTATAAGATTGATTGTAGTTTTCTCCACAAATTTCTCATTTTACCATAACATTTCAAGTTTAGTTTTTAAATTATTTTTAGCTAATGGGAGAAACCCTTTATCAATTGTAAGTTTTTCATTATTTTTATATGTTTTTATATGCAATTTGACATTTTTCACATTTAACCTTGATATTGTGTTTTTTTAGTATTATAATGTTTTTCTTCACGAGAAGGTTTGACCATGTGATCAAACAAGTGTCAGATTTTAGCAACGTGATCAATTTAATTAGTAGCAAATTAGAAAATAAGCAGCTCTGTAAAAGGTGTTCCAGAATCATACACAAGGTGAGATTATGACAAGACTTACATTAGATGTAAAATAAAGGTGACCGCATGAAACAAGAAAAACATGTTATACATACAAATTTATTTCTGAGACTTACCGCTAGTGAAAAATATTAGAAATAATCGTCATAAAGTAAAAAAAAAACACACTAAAGAATTTTTGTTATGTCATTAGGTCGAAGTCTTAACGTGGTGGAATAAAATAATCTTGTGTTCTAAACAAAGTGAAAATGTATTGAGCCTTACACAAGACCAAACTGAAAGGTGACTGAACTAAAACAAAGCTTACATAAAACAATATCTGATACTTATTACGGGTGTTGAGCATTGACTCACACGAGTAAAAAAATTAATTAATTAAATAAATAAACGTTATCATGCTTTGAACATAGTGGAAAAATGGTTATTGACTTAAATTAATTATGCTTTCTACGTGATGGAAAATGAGACTCCTGATTCATGTATAACAATTGTAAAGCGAGATTTGATCAAGAGAAGAATAATCCTACAAGTCTCGATACAAACTAAACTAATTAAAAGCTTCAGGATCTAACAACGATAGTATTATAAAAAGAAGAAATGAAATAACTTTTCAGAAAGTTACAAGCGAAAACATAATAATATTCTGATATGGTAAAAAAAAACTAGAAAATTTTTTAGTGACGGAGTAACTCAATGAACCTTGCAGCAACGTTCAACAGACGAGAAAAAATTGTTAAATGTAAGTAAAATAGAGAATTATATTTTTAGGATCATGCACGAGCAAATATAGATGAAAGTATTTGAACGTGTATTGTAAAAAATAAAAAACAGAGTATAAATGTACATTAAGTCCTGCAAATTATTATATATAAGAAACAGTTATTGTGTTAACGTCAGTATAGTAAAGACTAGGTTAGGTGTAAGTTAGGTTAGGTTGATTTTAAGTTAAAACATTACATAAATTAATGACATACACGTAATATAAATCCTACCAAGTCCTGACAATGGATGGTTGGTATAATTGCAATTTTCCAATAGTTACGAGAAAACAAGGTACTAAACGAGGTAAAATAGTATTAATCTGCAATACTTACAAACACCTCACACAGTAAAAAATATGTTTTATAGCACCTACACGAATGATAAATATTTAAAGCGCTACAAGTATGAAAATCCAATAAAAAATTAAATATTCATTGCAGAGTACAATTATGTATGTTTGAAAAAAATTCGCACAGAATACGGCAATGTGTGAAAAATACACGAAGTTCTGTAGAGACTTAATAGGACGACATTAGGCAGAAAAGAACGAACTCACAAATTAATCAATTTTGAGATAATCACACCACTTAGAAGAAGACGGTCTGAAGTACGTCTTAGAAAAAGAAAAAGTACTAAATCACAACATTTGACAAAAAATAATAGCCCGGAAAAATGGTTAATACAAGGCTTAGATACACACAAAACACTTTGACATTAAATGTCACAGTTCCTGTTAACTGTGGGTTGGTTCCTTTCTGCTTAGTGCCGTCCAATACATCCTAAACTATGGTGAAATGCTACAGTTTCTACTAAGAGCGACGAAAGAGCAAAACAACAGAAAAAAATATTATTATAAAATTCCGACCTGGTTAAATTCAGCAAAAATTAAAAATTGCCACGCTACATGTCGTACTGTTCCAGTGATATCCTCCTACAGTACAGGTATAGTGGGACAGGTTCTGGGAATATCCAGCTGAAAGGTAAAAACCCTTACATACAGAACATGGAAAATCGATCTTAAGAGACAGCGCATCCCGCGGTGAAACGTTGAAGCTAAGATGGATTGTACTATTAGTTAAAACACCAACAACAATCTAGCAGATAATTTCGGAAGTAAGACTATGAGTAGAGCTCTCCTGGTGGAAAGGCTCGGTACCTAAGTCTGAATAATCAGTGCTTCCTAGAAGTTGAACAGTAATTAAATCAATAATCAGTGCCGACGACAACCTTGAAAACTAATAGGAAAACAAGATGGTTGGTACAGAATATGAGGGTAACTAGGAATCGAGGTAATGGATAGAAACATAGCTTGTGGGTAAACCATATGCGAATAATTAAGTAAAAAGTTTCTGACCAGAGCCGATGAACAGGCTTCCAGCTCTTTTCCTGGAATTTGCTATGCTATACTACTAAAAGTGTTTAAAATGATAAGAAAATAATATTTAATGTACGTTTTGTAACATAATAATTTATTTAAAATATGTTGATTGATTTATATGTTAATGTTCAATGACAGTAACTACAGTGAGGCAGTGAGTGACCTCTAAACCTCGGAATCATGTGCCCACTGTGACGATAAGACATGATAATCGTCAGAGTCATCTGCGCAGTTTGATGATCAGGGTTGACCAATGTGACTTTAGGACTTAGAATCAGAAAACAAATTTAAACATTGTGAAATCTTTGGGGAATTAGGGCAAATGTAGACGTTTATGAGAATAAATAGTGAAATATTGAAGACAAATAGGAAGGTGACATCAGCCAAGATGATGGCACAAACCTCATTCGCCAAAAATCCTCCTAATCGCCCCTGTTACCCGATCCGGCATAACAGCTATTGTCTGATGCTTTAAGAAATTTCTTCCAAATGTTGTTATATTAGGACTATTCTATACACCACATCACAGAATATATCTGTGACATGCTGAATATTGTGCACCAATAAGTAATTGTCATGTCAGAATTGATCTGAGTTGTTCAGTGCACAAACTCTAGACACAAAGACAAATTTAATGCAGAACAACATGCTACCATAAACATGTACTTCAAGTAGTCCTCTATGTCCTAAATTAATAAAGGATATCCTACATTTGATAATCTCTTGTTGCAGATGCTGAGAGTTTAAAGAACAGGAGGCACTATGGCGTTTATCAATATTTCGCTCGCAGATGTCTTGTTTGCCCTGGTGGTCTGCTCTGCTTTGTTGTACCTCTACTCTGCTTACGTTTACAACTACTGGAAGAAACGAGACGTCTACTATGTGAAGCCCACACTCATCCTTGGAAACTTGAAAAGTGTTGTCCTGCAGCAGGAGCACTTGGGGCAGTATATGCGGAGGTTGTACCTGAAGAATCCTGATCGACCTCTTATCGGGATGTTTGCCCTATGGAAGCCCATGCTACTCGTACGTGACCTTGACCTTATACGCAGCATTCTGGTGAAAGATGCTCATGCCTTCCTGGACAGAGGCTTCGCACCGCCAGATG
Organism: Medauroidea extradentata; assembly: GCA_003012365.1. NCBI lineage: Eukaryota > Metazoa > Arthropoda > Insecta > Phasmatodea > Phasmatidae > Medauroidea > Medauroidea extradentata. The sequence goes on from PNEQ01000749.1 coordinate 16,191, forward strand.
GCGTCGACGTCTTGTTCGGCAAGACCCTTTTTATGCTGAAGGGTAAGAAATGGCGGCATATGAGGATCAAGCTCACGCCAACCTTCACCTCCGGGAAGATCAAGAAGATGTTCATTCTGATTGACGAGTGTGGCAAGCAACTGGTACCCACTATCGAGCAGGAGATCTCGAAAGGTAAAGCAAAACATCATATTGTAAAAAAAATGCTTAAAAGCTGTGGACGAGATGTCTACTGAATGTCATTGGCCGATTAATGATTTTAGAGTAACCAAAATTAAATTATTCGTGAGTGATTTCCCTGTTTAATCCGGTAAATCCCATTTATTCAAAACATTACTTTCTTCTGTTGGAAACGGAGTTGTGAAAGTTGTTGAAAGCATAACAAATTACAACCAAACATTTCCGGTTTTTTCTCAGCACCGTGCATAGAGTCACCATTTTAATTTAAAATTAAGCATCCCCAGGAGCAACTTTTGGTTGGGTCAATGTTGGCCCAACATTTGCACATTATGTTGGGCCAACTTGGCATGCCCCATTGGCTCATCACTGAAATGTCGCATGAAACAACTTAGGACCTACGTTGTCAGAACATTGCAATATAATTTGGAATTATGTTGAGCCAACATTGTAGTTTGGTTGGATTCTAACTTGGAATTTGGCCTGGTATTGCTTGATTGAAATTGCGAGTGTAACATACATATATAAACCTAATGTTCATTACTCTTTCATATGCAGTCTTATTGTAGGCTACACAAATCATTAAATTCATTTAAAAAAATTTAACAGAATCGAAATGGATTCGAACCAGGGAACTGTAATCAGCCACAAACCTCGTGATCAGAAGACTATCGTCTTACCCAAATTTTTGTTCTAAAATTTATTTTTAAATTATATTTATCATATTATTTACTACAGATACATATGTTTAAAGGTACCTATCATTATTTAGATTTGGTTATAGTTTATCAGTTAACAAGGATAACAAAAATAAACCAAACTTAACAGACTGTTATAATTATTTTAAATGGAATACAAATAATGCCCACAGTTACGAAGCGGAGTTTTGTCCTTCAATTTATTCCACTTAGTGCCTCGCAGTCTGTCGATAAATTCACTTAAAAGGAAATGTGGTGGAGTGTTTAATGTTCCATTAAATTTGTGAATAGCCACACCACGGATATCTGTTACACACTCGGGAAAACCTTTTTATCGAGAAAACACAATTTTCCGCTGAAAAGTCATTCTCTAAAATATCATCATTCCTGTGAATGGGACGTTCACACCAGGTCCATATTGGGCTGGAATAGGTGCAGCTTGTCACCCTATGAATCGCAGTATCGCGCCATCCACATAAGCTACGGATGCCATCTTTATCCAGGGAAATGTGTTTTCGTCGAAACATTGTAAGTGATAGGCCATTCACTAAAGAGAATGCAGTTAATCTGCTAGGGTGGTTGGAATTTCCGCGTTCGCTATCGCTATATATTACTTTGTCGTAGTCCCCTCGTCTGGTAATTCACTGATAGTTTGCTTTAAATCTAGTAGAGATTTCTTGTATAACCATGGAATGATAGGAACGTCTGTCCATAGATCACGTAACTACGCGGTATCCCTGTTGTCGATTGTCATGCAGGAAAAAATGTATGGTGGTTTTATTAAACTATTCTGTTTATTTTTGTGTATGCTCCACAAGACTTAAAATACCCTTCTCTAGAGCCAGGTGGATTTATGCTCTGCTTGTTCCAAATAGGTACCCTTGCCAAATAAACTACCCTACATACTTACATATTTACGGCTCCATCTCGTTTGGCATACGAAACAACTGGGCAACATAGCACAGTTTAGACAACATGTAACTGTTACTGAGATACACTCTTTGCATAATATTTAGATTGCAGGTCTGTGCAGTGAAGAGAGTGCCACGTATGTTGTGCACTACATTTGGCCATGTATTCCTCATTTGATATGTAGGTAATGTCGAAGGTGCGGATTACGTCCATTTTAATGTATGGTTTCGCTTGTCGCAAAACAAGTTGTTCGGGCTTCTATTCAAGAAGGTTCGTTTTCTCTGGGTTGACTCGCGCAGTGAGAGCTGCTGAGTAACTCGTCAAAGTTTTGTGAACTCGAGAAATTTCTTCTTCACTGCGCACAATGCACGTGATGTCCACATAACGAATGTATTGTCGGACCTCAAAGCTATGTCATGGTATGATTCAGGCTTTTAGATTTACCAACACAAGGCACAAACAGGATTCCACATTAGTTTTATAGCATTGGTCATAATATTAAATATGGCTAGACATTTTGACTATGTGCGTACATTGTGACAAAGATATTGATGGGGACTCGGTGAAGGTTATTTAAAACCCTTGTCATGTTTTGTATTTTAACGGGACTCAGAGATAAAAATGATGCTGTGGGAACTCTCAGAATTGCATGTGGAGGACAGCAAATCGTCTAATCCAGCTTCTGCAACTACATTTACATAAACTATTGTAATGTAGTTGTAATATGTGGCTTAAAATCCGTCGTAATCATCAATGGTTCATTTTGTGAGTGGCTACAAACTACCTAGTTTATATTTCATACAAATCGTTGGATGAGTAGAAGATATATTGTTCACTACCATTAGCTTCTTCAGCCAAATAACTAAAAGGACAAACAAAAACTTCCAGTGCTGCCTCGGCCTCAATGTTTCTAACATGGAAACTCTGGCTATGGAAATAAATTTTAGAAGCTATTAACTTGTTGTTCAAATGAGGTGAAGCTCAATTCTATTAGAAACTTTCATTTATATGTAACATCCAGCAATGCTAAATGTCTTGTACATTGAGACTGAAATGACACTATTACCGCGGAAATGTATTTATAAAGTTAATGACAAATGACTTTAGAGGTTTCAATGACTTTTGACTTAAAATGTGTTTGTCTTACTTTCGACAAAGAAACTTAAAAATGGGAAAGCTGTAGCAATTTCGAATATAAATTTAAACCAATAACTTTCAGAAAATCATTCGAAACTTGATGCGATATTCGTTTAGTTCTTATTAAAAAAAACATATTCCGTTTAATTTTCATTCCTAATTTCCTACGAAATTTCCAAATCAAGTACTTAAAATTCAAGGATTTTTAGATCTGATATGCCTAAGTACATACAATACTGTCATTGTTTCACCTGACATATGCAACTCGTGACAGATACAAGCCTAATAACTCGTAAAAAAAGACTAAGATTAATCAGCACTTAAAAGTAGTTATGAATAAATCAAAGAGTGTTCTTCACTATTATGTGTTTTTCTTCCTCGACAGGCAGTTCAGTGGTCGTCAAAGACATGATGGCCAGGTACTCCACCGACGTGATAGCATCGTGTGCCTTTGGACTGAATGCGAACGCCTTGCAGAACCCGGACTGCGAGTTTCGCACCATCATGAGAAAGACTTTTGAGCCCAGCGGCTTGCAGAAGATCTCCGGTATTGTCGAGGCATTCATGCCTTGGTTGTGCAAGTTCTTCAAGTTTAACATCATCGACGAAAGCGTCAACGACTTCGTCCGCAAGACGTTCTGGGACGTCGTGGAACACCGCAGGAAGAACGGACTGGTGCGAAAGGACTTTGTGGATCTCTTGATGCAGATCCGCGATGACGGAGAAGTCAGGGCTGATGACGCGAAGGACATGGAGGAGATCAAACATGACAGTAAATACATGAATGTCGACTTCTCCAAAAGCGACAGGTCCGACATACGTAAGTGCACATTTTATTTGATATTATTTATTCTTTACTTTACTGTAAGTTCAGCACAAGTTTTCGCTTAAAGTAGTAACAAAAATGTATTGTCTACTGATAAATTTAGTGCTGCGGCCATTTAAATTATTTAATAACAAATAAAATATGTTTCAATGTGTTGTAAAATAGTGTAATCTCAAAAATAAATTAATTTCTGCTCATGGCTACTAGCAATGATAAAAATATAAACATAGGAGAATTGCAAGATAAAACCTTTACCTTAAGAACGGCTTATTGAAATATGAAATCTGAGTGCCACGCACAAAGGTTTGAGTAAAATAAATAAACGTGGTTTGCTAAGAAACGTAATGTATTAAAATTTTGTTGTACTTCTTGTAGTCGGGGATTTCAGATGTTGCCGCCAATAACATAATTATGTTTACGATCACTAGATATATATTTTTCCCACAACCACAGCATGCATGTTGACTTCTCCTGTATCGTAATGATTGTCATTTTAAAAGTGACCTTAAATGGACATAAACAAAAACCTTTATAAATTCAGGTGTACAATGTACAAAATGATTTTCTGATAGCACTGCTGTGACTCAAGTTTTAGTGTATTGAAATACGGTCCATAATTTACAGAAACTCCCTATAACAGTAAAAATTTATTCAAGTCTGTAATACTTTGTTTTTTGAAATTCACTCGTCGAATTTGACATGCAGATACGGTAGACAAACTGACATTGGTTTCTTTCCTTGATGAAACATAAGGGAAACCAGAACATTTAAAAATTTTCTGGCTCTCAGATTGCATTTCTTCTCCAAAACAAAGAGTAAGCCTCTGAAATCTAGCATTCTTAACTATATTTCCATAATAATTGCCTGGGTCACGTACTGCTGTGCATGTGTAGCTTTGGTGAAACTATAATGTCCGTTCCGCTCTTATTAAATTCGGTAATAAACGTTACTGTCCCACAAAGTAATTATTACTACTATTATTTCACTCAACCAAACATTGCGTAGCTTCAACTTCTTAAGTGTTTCATTAATATTTCAACGCCGATATTCTTGCATGGTTACTAACAATGTAGTGATATGTTTAATCCTAATATTGTTGGTCTTATAGGGGCGTGTTTGGTAATTTTCTTGTATTTTTCAGTTTGAGCCATAAAAATTATTCAAGTTGCGTTATCGGCATTTTCTCTTTGACAAGACGTAGGTTGTATTTTTTTAAACAGCTTTACATAAATTATGATGGAGTATTTCATTAATTTGTCACGCAGAATCATTGCAAGGAAATTGTGGGTTAACGTTCAAGAATTATTACCAGTTATGGTCCCCAAAATTCCTCACAAATATCTTCTACGCCTTAACATTGCCACATTTACGAAAAATATTTTACAACAGAAGTTGTTGCAAAGAATAGATAGATAAAATGTATTATCTAGCATTTTCTCTTAATGTGTCGTCGACAGCGAGGTCGTTAGATACGTTTACGTGCAAGTTGATACGCAATAACAGGAACTAGGAGAGGACTCGGCCATGGCTTTTGTTTATGTAGCATCACACAATTTTCCTAGAGCGATTTTAAGAAATCACGGAAAACCGAAATCAGGGTGTTTGGAGCTGAGAATAGAACCTTGGATATTTCAGAATGCGAGTACAACAAATTACTGTTGCCCCAACTCGCTCGCTACTTGTATAATGATATTATCGAAGGTATAGAGTTAAAATATACCCATGTACAGGACTTGGGATTTCTCTTACATAGAAGAAAAATATTTTTACTACATTTTAAAACAGTTTGTGCCAGTGCTTTCAGAACCATTTTAAGACGTAACTTTATATGGACCATTGTAGTTTATGATACAAAGAAAGTACTTAAAAGAGTCTTTCAATTTTATGAGCTAAGATATCGATTTACAAAGAGCTGTTCGTTTTTAATCAGATGATTTATTATCAACAGCGACAAACTACTTTATTATAAATTAGTGTGCACTGCATTTTATAAAACACCAATGTCAACACAATGCAACTCAGATCACAAGCTATTAACTTATGACAAAATCGGACAACAAGATATTATAAAGGCTTATTGTCGTACGATATCATTATATAGCACTAAAGCAATCAGTGAAGTTAATAAACATCTCTTAACGAGATTGAATTGACATTCTACGCCACTAACACAAATATTACAACAATGTTTCCAGCATATCGTGAAATAACATTCATAAGCATTACATGTTTTGCAGTCATTTCCACGAGTCATTTTATTTATTTCTAGCGATTTATCGATCTTTTTTTTTCTTCTTGGCCTCTACGAGAATAAAATAAACTTTATACATGGCATAGTATTAGGAAGCGACTGCGCTTGTTTTGTAGTTTATTAACAAAATTACACTACCAAAACGATACACTTTAAGTACGATTTTCATTAAAGTAACCTGTAAAATATAATTACTGCACACATTATGAATTTGTAAATAGGACGAATATAATAAATATTAATTTACAATTGTACCCCAGGCCTCGAACTAAAGTGTTTTAAACTGTGAAGAAAAAGGCTGCAACAAAAGTTCTACCTTCGCTGCGTCTATGAATTTAAAAATGTAAAATTGTCTGCAATATCTGGATTTTTGATATATGCGTACTATGCTAACAACTTACTTGTGGCCTGAGAAAGCTCGATGGTGTAACAGTCCAACAGAGTAGACTAGATGGTATGTGACTGTGATTTTGGCAAGTGTTAACGAACGTGCAATTAGATTCTCCAAGTCTGATGTTCCAAACATTACTGCAGCCCCATTTTCATGTGGTTAACACTCTGCAGTTGCCGCAGTACATATTTTTTTAAATAGAAATTTTCCTAATTCGTAACTACGAAAATTTGACAATTTTAAGCTAAATGTGTAGTAAATTTAAGGCTCGAGGAACTGTTCAAATCGGCAAACTAAAACAAAGTTGCTGTCCATATATAGCGCACCATATTACAATTTTGTCATAATTTTCATTACAAAACTGGTTTTACTTGTTGATAACGTCGTAGAAAATGTGGCCATAAATTTCAGAAAATGGATTTACCATTACAGTATATTGAACCCAATGAAGGAAAGTGATACCAAAACAACTAGTAGTGTTAATTTGAAAATATTAAAACATTTATTCATTATTTGGCAATTTCCTGATAAAACAATATTATTATGTTGTGTTTGTGTTGTTTCTGTAAATTATAATATTTAAATAAAAGGATGGCATACATGCTATTGTTTTGTGAAATCGCACTAATTTGGCATATACAAGAAAAGTATGGTAAAACCATTTAAAATTATAGCATATTAATAATTCAATTTTGTATAGATTAAAATACATAGCCTTAGAAAGTTGTGAAAAGTATTTAATAATAAATAATAATCGTTGCAGAGTTGGACGATGACGACATCGTAGCGCAGGCCTTTGTTTTCATTGCCGCTGGCTTCGAGACGTCTTCTTCTGTCATAACCTTCACTTTGTTCGAGCTGGCTCTGAACCCGGCAATACAGGACCGACTGAGGAGAGAAATAAACAACGTTCTTGAGAAACACGGGGGGAAAGTCACTTATGATGCTATAGCCGAGATGAATTACTTAGAAATGGTAGTTTCAGGTAACGTTCTGTCTACATTCATTTTACCTATTATTATTAGTATTATTTTTATTAGTAATATGTAGGCTAGTAGCAGTAGTGGACCTCTTGTCTTCGCAGAAACCGTACAAAGTCGTTATTGCTGCCTCGTATACTGGTCAAATGCAACTTCGAATATGTTGACAAATATAAAAGTTAAATTTTCTTATCGGCCGTTCTAGCGGTTAAACTGGGACCTCTTATTTAACTTTCATAATTTTATTTTGAAACTGGCCTACCTAGGAACATTAAAAAATATCCTGGGCATATATTTGCTTCTAGCTAACAATCTGAAACACTTGCAGAAATATTGTACATCTTAGAGTTTACCTATCTCTTCGCCATTCTAAATTGCATTATTGGCATTAATTTTTCCTGAGAAATAAAAATACGATGTTTATTTTTTCTTTCGCACTTCTGTTTAGTTGTCATCCTTCCAATAATGGTAACAAATTTCGCTGTTTATTCAGTTCCTTTATATCGTTCCAACTAAAATGTTTGACAAGTTAAGTTTTTTTTCAACGGTTTCAACGATTCTGATGTATTACATTAACCTACTATGATAGTTAAAAAAAACTAACAAAACATTTCACTTATGTCTGTATTCGTATTTTTAACTTATAAACTGGCATCCTATTGTCAACATTAACGAGTCATGCCATTTTATTTTCTGTTTGCCCCTAACTGGAAAACTGATATTCTTTGGAAATATGTATAAAGTATGCTGTTACCTCTTCTAACTTGTAAACTAATGCCATTTTGAAATGTTGGTCAACCATGCTGTTCACGTCTCTTTTCGTCCCCTCTGACTAGTAAGGTGATACACAGTGTAACATATCATTTTGTCCAATGTTACAGATGAGTATAAATTTCAATTTATTTGTCAAATAACCTAGGTTTTTACTATTCTATGTCCATAGTTACCACGTGCCAGGAAGAATGTAAGTTTAAATCGTCTACGTATTGAATGTGTAAGGTATTGTGGTTTTGAAACTTTAATGACTTCTACAGCTTTTATATCTATGCTAGAAATATTTCGTTTTGTATCACGGATTATAACCTGATCTGATCATATTGGCGAACAAACCCGAGGTTAGCTACGAGGAAAGTATTGACTGGAATTTGTGTTACGACGTTAAAACAAGAGAAGTAGTTTGTTGAAGAACGATTGAGAAAAATTTTATGGAAAATAACAACGTTCCCGTCGATGGTAGAGATCAGACGTGTATTCAAGAAGACCTGAGCATTTCTTCGACGAGACACTAAATGGTTCTTACACGTCGTCAGAAAGGTCTCATTTTGCTTCTACCACTAATACCAGGATAAATACATTTGAAATTATCCACGATGTCAACGCCAAAGAATGATATTCAAGGGAGTTATAAAGAAGAGCCTGAGGTTCAGAACACTCCATAGTCCACTTCGTCGTCGGCTTACTTCTAAAACCTCCTAAGTCCATTTCAGTACATTTTAGAGGAGAGCAAAAAAAACCTTCGTAGTTGTGCTACACAATAGCTAACTGCTGTACTGTATATTTTTCATACAGGAAATATAATTTAAATGCATATTCACTCGTATTTATGAATTTATGGTACAAATTAGTAGTTATTCTGTGTAAATTTAT
>PNEQ01000749.1:26209-61399 GCA_003012365.1 Medauroidea extradentata
TAGGATTCTGACATACGAGTGTTTAGGTTACAGTTGCGATGCCAAAGAGATACGAGGTTTTTTAATTTGGCCATAGAAGAAAGATAATGTAGAGTAGACTTACGAGGTTTTACCACTAGAAGTGCATTGAAAATCTGCACCATATTGACCTGGAACATAAATTTGGGAAAATCTGGACTTACGAGGTTTTAGAAGTAAGTCGACGTCGTGTTCGTTGCAGTCCTGGATCTTCAAGGTCTTCAGTTCGACGCGTCTACCATTCGATGAACGAGGGGAACGAGAGCATCATCCGCCGGCGAAGAGGTCGCGATCGTCTCACAAGAACCAAGAGGACGTGGTTGCCATCCAAGAGCGAGACGGATTTGTTGAATAAGTTTTGAGGGATGATCTAGATACAACTGTCCCGATCTACTACAAGACATCCTTGGTAAAATCCACCCAAAAGTTCGCCGTCGTGCCAAGTTTAGTTCTTCGTCAAGAGTTGGAAAAAAATCTAGTAAATTTTCGATAAATTCCTGAAAAATTAGTTGATTAGGCAGAACAGCTGTAAAATTCTTCTTATATCTCAACGGGTGTAATTCGCTTCAAAATGAACAAAACTAAAGATCGACCTGAGATTTCTAAACCTGAGCTAGCAAAGAGTTTAAAGAAGTTTACGAGTTGTTCCGGGAACAAACATGATAATGGAAACGTCTAGAACACAGAAAATTACGTAGAACCCGGGTTTGTAAGTTAATTGATGGTCAGGTTCGTACCCGAGTTAATCATCTAGGTCACGGTAAAAACACATCATTTGAAATTCCATACGCTATCATAAGTTTTGCTTATTTTATTATCTAGTTACCTGACTTGTCTGTAGAAGTCATTATTTTTCCTATTGTATAAATTCTGTTTAAATATATTTCTTATTACTTGTACAGGCGTTTCGTTTCCATTTGATCAGTAGCTCTAGTAATAGAGATATTGATTGGTTTTTTCTAATTTGTCTCAACCTTTAATAAAGTGAAAGAAAAGTTTCACAACATATATTCCTTCACAACAGTTAATTATAACATACTACCACGTCTATTAAACTCTTCTAACTGATAAACTTGTGTTTTTCCAACAATACTGTTGAAGTGCACTGGTTATTTCTCCGCATGCCCGCTATAACTAGCAAACTGATGTACTTGTGGGCATATTGACAAAACATGGCGCGTAGCACATCTCATATCCACTTCGTATACATACACATTGCTTTTATCATTTAGAAATCACCGGACCATATCGCTATTTTCCTTTCGCTTCAAACAACCGCTTACAAACTGACGAGGAAACGTCGTAAAATTATTTCATATATGCTGAACTCTTATTTTTAGTGATTGTAGCATTATTTACGTGTATTTAAAAACCACAAAAAGGTTAAACAAGTGGTTTCCACAAACAGTATCGTAGTTAACTTAGTGAATGTTTTCCTTGTAGTCGATAAACATCCTACAACAAAGACAGTTTGGTTGAATTTTCAGCATTGCTTCCGCTGTCTGTAATAAAACCGAGTTACGTGACAACGTTGCTCTAATACACAGCTTGAGGTATCTTTGTACGGTCTGTGATAATAATGATAGTAATCATGTTTTCATTGTGTTTATTGTAGTGTACGTACATGTTTACCCAATCTTATACAATTTTAATAATTATAAATCACCTGCTGTTGTAATGTTATAGATGCTCTGAACTAACTCGTAGCAACTTGTTTCAGTGTATTTTAATGAATTTATGTAAGCAAGCCAGTTTAAAATACTTCTTCATCAAAAAATAGTAAAATTGTTGTTACATGTTCTTACGTAAAAACTATTTAATAGTTCTTCATCAAATGAGAAAGCCACTAAAAATAATGTCTACCGGTGGAATAATAATATTAACTGCAAAAACAAAATAAAGACTGATTTGTATCCAGAAGTACTAAGTAGGGAAACTCTAAATGGCGTGTGATGACGGTCCTTCGTACCAGTTTCACTGTACCAATATTTCGTTTATTAGTCAGTGAGCTATGCATAGTTTGAAACTGTTATGGTAACGTGCTGTTCTATTGAATTTTCGGTTATATCTGAGTACGAGATCCTTCCTTGCATGTGAGAAAACATCTTGCAAACACTTTTTAATATTTTCTATAGCCATTTAGCTGAGTTCTGTGGAATCGGAATGCTATAGGATAGTAATATATTATGTTGTCGTATGATTAATTAAGCTAAGTTTTTAAACTGCAAACCATATTTAGACGGTTTTATGCATCAATAGACTATTCACATATTTTAAGCTACCGTTGTAACATTCTGTAAGATTTTCAGATTTGAAATAGTCTTACATAAAGTATATTAGTTCTATAAATCCAGTATTCATTCGCACAGGATATATGAGTAAAATACATCGTAAGCAGAAAAATTATTTTATACATAACTAGCAGTTGGCGCATATCATGATATATATCACCGTCCATTTATGCCACTGGAAATTCGTGTTCTCACATGTAAAGTTTTATAAAGTACACTAAATAATTTTAACTGATGAAGGAGTCGACTTTTTATTATTGATGTTTCAGAGGCATTGCGAAAGTATCCAACACTACCAATGCTGGACAGGAAATGTCTCTCAGACTACACGGTGGAAGGAACTGACATCACGATAGAAAAGGATGTAGCTATAGCGATACCTGTGATGGGCATCCACTACGACCCTGAAGTATACCCTGACCCTCATAAATATGATCCGGAGAGATTTAATGCTAAAAACAAAAGCGAACGTCCGCACTTTGCTTACCTGCCTTTTGGTGAAGGGCCAAGGATATGCATTGGTAAGTATCCTGTTCGAATATTCACAAAGGAGTTAACTTACATGAAATTTACAACAGATAAGCTGTATGTGTGTTAATTTGGAAGCAATGCGTTTTCAGGCAGCAAGTTAAAAAGTATTTCAGCCTATTTTCAGTAAGAACGATAGGATTATGAAATAATTTTCCTGTGTTTTGGTGTTTGTGAATGCGTGATTGAGTCTTTGTATATGCTCACCCTAAAACCATACCCTGAATTCCGTCAAGTTCAGTACATATGTAGTATTTGGCGATTTCGTATCAATTTTAACTGTCAATAATGTTTTTACTTTAATGGCGAACATAACTAAAGGACTTATGTAATCTCTCAGGAACCATTTCACCAAACAGTACTAAATCCTGTATTATGATAGTCCATCCGTCATCTAAGCATTGGCTACTAAGGAATATAATTATATAGGTTTATCGTTTTGTAAGGTAGCACAAAATTATATTAATATTAAGACATATTTAAATAAATATTTAAAAGATTGAAACAAACTTTAAAGTTATGATTGTTTATCATCGTTGCATCAAATTCAAGAGGGTTTATTTCTGTAGGTCCACCATGATAATATACCACATCATAAATAAATAAGGACTATACAGCACATTTCTGATACTATTGCTTTAAACTGCTACCTTCTAAATATATAAACATATAATTGAAACAAATCAAATCAATTTTGGCATTCATGAGTGTTCAGATAAGTGTGCTGATGTGCCATTAACTTGTAAACATAACAATATAGACAAAAATGCCAGTAAATTTGGACCTTTACACGCATCCCTTAGCAGATACTAAGAAGTACTGGGAGATTAAATAAAGACAGGTACAATTATGGCATACTTTGACAAGACAACAATGTCTAGCAAACGTAGTTACCCAAATAATTCCCTTAGCAAATATGTAGACTTCTACGAAAGTGTACTAGGTGCCAAAGTAAGTACAAGTATAGGAATGCCAAACTTTGTCAAAGTGATAGTACAATATCCATTTAACATAGGTCTTTAAATTCATTCATTATCTGTGTGTTAGTGTATGTACCACATTTACGACATATCACTGATCCTAGCGCTGGTTACTTATAGGATATTTGTTAACTTGTGTTTTCACTCAGTGCAATGCGAGTGGCCTAAGTGTTCTTATTTCACCCTCAGTGTGCAGAACATAAAAATAGAACGTCATTATTTGACTTGGGAAATGGCGGACATTATAACAGCAAACATTGAACAACATGACAGTAATCAGCCCGCATAGTGACATCTGAAACATATTCAACAGACAGTTCGAGCGTCTTCTGGATGCCGGATGGTTGATCGTGGCAAGACACTCACGATTTTCACACCCTAACTGGAGGAGCGAATATTGCAACGAGAGTCTGAATCCGTGGACAAGTGTACGACGAATGGCAGCTGCAGACGACACATGCTTTTATTTCGTCTGGTTGGTCTAACACGAACACCTCCCTCCCCCCACCTTCTCCAGAGCCCTTCGTGGCTACAACACCCTATTAACCAGTGCCCCTCTGGCATCTCAACTCAATCCTGACTTGACCCATATTCTCACCAAACTCACTGAACTAGTTGCTCAACACACCCTCCCTTTTTTTCCCTAACAATTCAAGACACCATCATGTATCTCACCCATATTTCCTACCCAAGAACCGAAAATGTACAAATGAAGAAACTCCATCCCACCTACACGTAAATAATGTTAGCCGTTTGTTTCAAACATAAACTACAACAGGTTTATGTTTGAGACAAACAAAAAACACAGATATCAACTGCCGGTAAGACACATCTGGTCAGGTATGGCAAAAATTTAAATTTAATTGAAGCAAAGTACAAGTGTCCAAAGCTTTACTGCCGACCGACAATCCTGCTACAGTGCAGTGGAACTAATGACAGTTACAAAGACGTGATGAAGACCAATACTTCATTTCAAAAATGCTGCTTACCGACAAGGCAGTATGCGTGAACTTCCACAGCACACTTGTGTGGGCGAATCACAATCCTCGCACAACTCTCAAAGCATGGCATGCGTACCGCTTCACGTCAAATACGTGGGATGGTGAATTCGCTGAGAGATTAAATGGACTTTTCTTTCTATCAAACCGACTAACTGAAACAAGTTACCACAATTATCGAAACGTGTTACCGTTTAATTTTTTAGAAATAATAGACAAAGGGCTCGATCGGGCACCAACGCACTTTCTGTACCCAGTTCAACAATAATGAGTTGCGACATCTTTTAGGAGATGGAACGGACTAGGTAGTCAAGTACCTCGAAACCGTTAGATTTTTCGTTACGAGGACACTTTAAGTACTTGACGTATTCCACTCCCGTCAGTGATATCGATATATTATAGAAATGTATCGTCAATGCTTGGCACAAAACCTTACCGCGAATAGTAGTCAGCAGGTCCAAAACGTACCAATTCTGTTTTAAAGAGTACTACATAACTGATCTGTATTTATTTTAACACACAGTGCACTTATTCATAGTTGATAATATCTTCTGGGGACATGTGCTTATTAGAATTTTTTTTGTATAGTTTTGATGAAAACTGCTTCTTACTACAGTGTGGCATACACATGTCAGTAATTTATGAAGCTTTTTGTATGTACGCTTCCGGAGAAGTGTAAAGTCTGCTAAGGGATGAATTTGTGGACCCATGCTTATAATATATATTTTTTCTTGTCACGTATTCCTGCCATGCGAGACACTTTATCTTAAAATGGTGGAGGTGAATTCCCATGAAGTCACGAAATGTTTTGTTGCAGAGACCAAGACGGTTACATTATGCATTAGAACTTATGTTAGTACTTTGACGTCTCACACGTCTGCTATACTCGGTTATTTTCTGGTTCACTTACAGGCTGAGATCTAGCGGCTTCTACACAAACACATTTTCATTCACATACATTCTCGAGAATGCCATGTGCTCTACTTCCCTAGAACGCTTACTGCCTGAATGTTTGGATGATGTGATTGTTGAATGAAGGTTGCGGAAGTATATATGGATTAAAATAGTATGTTTGTGGTATTAATACTAGGTTTGGATATACAGAATCTTGTTATTAAATGAAGAACTATGTTTTTGAGCTATACTGAAACTGCTTAGTTATATATTTACATAGAAAATATTTTATTGTTGCACCGAAAATCTGCAGAGTAACACTACCATGTGCCAACGAACTGTATTTTTGAACCTGTCATCCATGTTCTTGAAAAATGTTATAATTTTTTCTCTTCTCTGTGTGGTATAATGAAAATATTCTCCCTGTTCTATCCCGGTTCATTAATGGCGAAATTCTCGTCGTTATGGTAGATTATAAAAGAAGACAGGCAAATTCTTCGGACGGAGTAGTGGCACGTGAGTCAAAGCATGTGATTTCAGCATAATCGTTCACCTCCTAATTGTTCTCTTGCGTTCAGACCAATGGCATTTGGATAATCGAGTTAAGCAACTTTGGCTACGTCGAGATGGTCCGTTTGCTTAACCTCCACTCGACTCCGTTAAGCATGAAGCTCGTGATTTACGAAACTTCCATGGATTCAAAGGTATCCAAAGCTGATAACACGAGTTATGGGTGCGGTGGATCATGGATGTCAAGTTATTGGTGATCGTGTGTACCAGAACAATATATCTAAGCACCGTGTTTGTACAGGAGTCACTGGTCGTCACATCGTGTCCTTCCTGTAAACGGACCAACAAGAAAAGAACGTACAAAGTATTGTAGAAGTGGGAAATGTCAACATGTGATGTGGTGGTATTATTGTTTGTCGTAGTAAATAAATATTTTCCGCACATAAGTCAATATACAAAACCTTACCGTCCTGAAGCCCACATAAAACCTTTACATTCTGTAATGAGTGTTTAGACACATCCATCAGTGTTTTTAACAGCCGAAATACATAAAATTGTTGAGTGGCGTTAAACCTTTAAATTGTGTTAATTATGCTAAAGGAGCAGAAAAAAATTATTGCAATAAGATAAGTAACAAGGGCTTCTAAAGTGCACACTATACCATTAATTGCCTACAAATGTATTTATCACTAAAACAGTTATCACGCTACCATACTAGTTTCAACGTTTACACTGTTACTATCATGGTTTTACTAACACTATGCAGGATGGGACAGAAACAATTCGTTCATAATGAAAGTTTAGTTAAAGCAATATACAATATTCCTTATAACGCAGTCTTACATTAATATCCTCCATTGCTGAGATACTGATTGAGCAATTTGTTGTAGTTTAAAAGGATGCCTGTGGCCTTGTGGGTTATCAGCTTCATCGTGTCTTGCAGTGCGTGGGCCAGATTTCACATACCTGAAATTCAATGTAACGATTGACAACTACCGGAAGCTTCTCCGTCAGTGTATCAACAATGGAAGATACTATAGTAAAATATGACGATGTGAAACTGCACTGAACAAGACATTTTCTTTTATCTTGTTTGGTTTGATTTCAGTTAGGTTCATTTATCGGGGAGGTATTTTACCTCATACCGAATAAATAATATATCCTTTATAAAGGGCATGCAATTTCACTTCCATAAAAAACCTGAGAAAAGGAACATTTTACTGGCGACGAGCAGAGGCCAGTAGGAACCATAAACTACTTGCTGTCAGGTGTGTATGGTGTTCCTGCGCCGTTGAGAACATCATAAAAAACTGAAAAATTTTAAGAAGAGAAATTGTCAACTGTCTCACAGGCGTGACAAGGACGTGTATTAAGGTGTATGGAAAGGTTCGATGTCCAGCGGACGACTGGAACACTCAGTCGCCAGTAAAATATGAACTACTCATCAAATTTCGATGAGATCTTTTTGGCCAAGTAGATGCTATATCAGCGGACGTTTATTTATGTAGCATTATGCGGTAAAATGCTTTACTTTCGAGCAAATAATTAAAAACTGTTTTTTTAAAGAGCTTCAAATCTACAAAAAATGGAACACTGTTATTTTCATAGTAACTGAATTTATAAAATACTTACGTTTTCATTAAAAATATTTTTAACATCAGTAAACCTCTCGCAGAGAGATTTTTGGACAGTAAAATTATTTTAAAATCAAAATGCGAATATTTTTTAAATTCTGTTGTTATAGACGTCTAGATATTATAATATTAAATATTATAAAAATTATAGTTTTCCATATTTGTAGATTTTGAGGTCTCAATCCCTTATTTTTCTAAAAATAGTTTTTAACTTTTTAACTCGAAAGTAAAGCATACTACCACATAATGCTATACAAACAAACGTCCGCTGATAAAATATCTACTCGGCAAAAAATCTCATCAAATTTTGTCGAGTAGCTCAGATTTTATTGACAATTGAATATTCCACTCGTCCGCTCGACATCGTACCTTTCCATCCATATCCCCTAACTGTGATACAAAATATTTTATAAGTGGCAAAATGTTGTACGTATACATTTTAGTGCACAATGTGGCAACACTGCACGGATAAAGTCCCTCTCACGCTGCACGTCCAAGTATTATTTTATGTATATTACAAGTAAACGTGCAATCATGTTTGGACAGCTGTGGATTTGAACTAGCACCTATAATACCCAGGTCAGAACAGTCGTAGTAAGATAGTAACATATCTGTGGTTTTACTACAGTGCTGTGTTGCCACATTGAGCATGTAACATTTCGTCGTACATTGTTCTACTAACATTTCGTCGTAAGTTTAGCTCAGGATTCGCGTGGTGTACTTATTACGCATTTGTTTATGGACATTGTATATGACGATTTTTAAAAAGTTGAAAAATTGTTTTTATCCTTTGATAATTACTGTAGAAGTATTAGACGGAGTAAAGAAATACAGTAAAACATATATTAGAAAAACACAAAGGCGAGTCACCGTTGTCGCCGTGGAAAGCTCTGATTGGCAAGTTCTTCTGGCTCACTGTACGTGCAGAGAAGCGGCACTTAACAGAGATGGTGTGTATATTCGTTCGGTAAGTGAATTGGTAGGACGTAGTCTGCGAGGCTCGTTGCAAGGTTTACACAGCGAGATCAGGTGCGTTTCAGGTTCATTAGACGCGAAAAAGAATACAGCTTTAAGGGGGATTGATCCCCGTGACATCGGTTTTTACGATTTTTATTATAATCAGGGAATAGACACATTGTTTTACTTTTTTCACGCTAATCCATATGGCATTGTTTCTGTTAATTTTGCGGCATCTGTAGTCGAGTTTGTATGTATGCCCTGTCGTGACAAAAATTTTGATACATCGACTGGAACAGAAGTAATCAAGAAGAAACAACTAAATACAAGGTTGTAGGGATCAATACCCCTTAAGTGGACACAGAAGGCCTACATCATTCAGCGCTGAAATAATCAGTTTAAATTTCTGGTTTCTAGAAGCCAATTTACAAAAATGAGAAAACAGTATTCCTATACAGTAGATTTCTCCCCAATTCTTAAGCGATTAGTTCTCTCGAATAAAACATTTCCAGAAAAAAATTTCATACTCCGGAATCTTGTATGGCTATATTTAATTACAGCGCAAGATATCGCGCTTTATTAATGAATCATTCTGGGTAAATGCTTGCTCATAAAGTTGGCAAATATTATCTAGGATTGTTGCTTTGAGGGTTTTCCATTGTGACTTTCAAAATGTGTACTTTTCAACTGGCGTTTTGAGTGTTTAATTATCTACCACACATTGTTAAGGTAGACGCGTTTTGTGCGTTATAGTCCAAGAAGTGTGGATGTGCACAAGAGCGACACAGAACACGCATCACTCATAATTTTAGCCTCTAGGCACAAGTGTTGCAACTGGCGTGCAGTATTATATAGCAATATATAGTTATCATTACAAACTAGTAGGGTCTGACAACAGCACAGTACGGTATTCCCTGCAATACTGCTACAATGTCGGCGCAGAGAGAACTGTGCACGTAGCAGTAACGTATGGTAGAGCTAACAATATTTTATACCTAACTGAATGATCTATTAGCTCCATATAAAGAGTACGGTAGTCCTGTCAATCTGTTATGTTGCCTTTACTGAGTAGCATGGTAGCCGCAGGAATAATGTGTTGTAATTTAAATAATCTGTTGTGTAGCGTTTACTGTAGCATGGTAGCCCCTGAAATGGGGTGTTGTAATCCTAACAATCTGTTTTGTAGCGTTTACTGAGTACCGCGATTGCCCCAGCAATTATAATGTGATAAATAATCCCAACAACTGTTCCTAATGCATTATACAAAACAGCAGTGTGTACCGTGTTGTTTCGTTGGACGCACAGTCGCAACAGCTAGTCTTAAGACCAAGCTTAAAACAGTTAATCATCATTGTCACTTCAAACGCTGCTATTGCACGTTTTACAAGTATAATTTCTTGACAATCGGTTGAATACATGTTGACAAATCCGCATCTCATCCTGATATACGTGTCGGACAAAGACCTCTGCCTCAAGCTTACTTCGTACAAGAGCGGTTCTATTGATTAAGATCCAATTAAGACCTGGCCCTCCTACTATTGTGAATATTATAGCCAGGTTTCAGTCAAACAGTCCATAGTGCTGGTGTGATTACTTGATGTGCTTGTGAACTCTACAATACTAGTTCTGTAATCTCAACACAATCAGATGGTTTCTCGTACAGTCCGCTGCTCAGTCGCAACAACCATTATCGTTTATGTCTACAAGGTTAACTCTGTAATTATAAAAGAATCTGAGGGCATCTCCAACAGTCCACGATACTGTTGTAGACACATACATTTATGTAAACTTGTGAAAAAGGAGGTAATTTCTACAAAATATTCCTGTGCTGTTACTAAGCTGCACTGTTAGGTTGACAATACCGTGTTCTCTTATCGTAAGAATGCTTTAAGATTGTTTTTCACAACCCTCTGCACTACTGGTACAGAAAAGCTCGTTCCTACAACAACGTGTCTTTTAACATAATTTGTATAGTTCTGCTAACAAATTGGACTGCAATTGTTACTGAATATTCCGTTCCTGGTACTAAAGTTTCGTTTTCACTACCTCAAAATGCCACAACAGAACGTTTCTACTAAATCATGTCTGCTAATTTCTTTCAGTCCAAGTATACCGAAAACAACACATTTTTTTTAAATTTTCTGTAGCGAGAAAACATTTGAAAGTTTAGTGGAGGACGTGAAATTGTTAAACACGAGTGTAGTGTTCTATCTTTGCTATTGACAAACTGACATTCACGTACGTTGAACATTTTTACATTGGCCGAAGCTCTGCACGTAACTCAGCGACCCTGGTAGGCGGCTACTATCTAGACGCTAACAACATGACGTAGACCGCTTGAGACCAGCTGTAATTTCCGTGGATGCTTAGTGATCACTAAACGACTACAGAGCTGAGTAAGCCAGAGTGATAATTTCTGGAATGTAATTAATGTCGCCGAGTGGTGGACCGAACTGGCTTTCCGAGACCGTCTACTTATGGACACACTCGCACAAACACACACACACGCACACACACAGTTCTCTCTCGCAGTTTCATCAATATAACATAACGAATGTCTTATTTTATTATTAAATTTGGGTTTTAACGAACAGGTATGGCATACACTATGCTCTGTTATAATATCATTTAAACATATACCTCCGATGTACAAGTAAAAATTATGTCAATAAAAAATGTGTCATTCATTATAAAAACATGCCCTAAAATTCGGCATAAGAACACAATTCAGTGTGCACAGCGTAGTTACAACATTATCACTAGAATGTGTGTGCTTAAAGAAGCATACATCTGTACTTATTTGGCCCTAATATTAGATACGAAGAAAAAAATTTACGGTAACCACTTGATATATTCTGATGACACAATATGGTAAGTGTTTTATTGAAAATATCTAAGCAAGCAAGTTTAAGTACCTTTATTTGACTTAATTTTGAATATTTAAATATTTTCTGTTAAACTTATTCCATATTGCAGCAATTTATAAACTGTGATGCCCAAAACATAAGTGAAAACGTTAAAAGAATACGTTACGGATTGGCGTTCAGTTTGTTAATTTAATTATGCTTCCAAAGCCAATCCAGTTGAGATATACTAAGCTATAGTAAAGTGAAAATTTAATTAGTCTTTAATCTTGTTAAAATTACCGTGATTCACGTCCTTACACTAAGGATATCATAATGCTTTCCGAATATTTTTAAGTATAGTATTAAATTACTTCCCCTCGTAATACTGTCTGCCATTTTGTGAATGAGAATCTTAATTTAGTATCAACAGAAAATGTCAAGTTTAAACAGCCAACAATGGTTAAATGTTCATCACCAGGTGGTACCAGAAACGTGGTAGCGTTGCTACACAGCTACTTTAGATATATTGCCTTCCTCTAACTGATGCTGTTATGTGTTACATTTGTTGGAATATTTATCTGCTTTCATCTGTGTCCATCGCCATTTGGAAGCCATGGTTTCCAGTACTGCCAACAATAGCTTCATCTGCATTCGTTCAGTCAGTCAACTGATATATGGTTTTCACTAATTGAAATTTATAGGTTAGTTTCTTAAATTACGTTCACTTTCTGTCAGAAACGTGTACCAGTATGTGGAATATACAATAAATAGTAAAACTGCCTTTTTAAGTACTTAACGCACATCTGTGTTAGCAAAATGTAACTTTCTAAATGTTTTATCAATGGTTTCTCATTTAAGACAATTTCGGTTTTATAAACTGGTCCTTAAGAATTGTATGCAAAATAACTTCGCACACTTTTCTCAGATACTCCTGTAACATATATAAATTTTCTCTATGTTAGGGGTACTCAACTTTAAACCCAATTGAATAATGTTTACGTTTTAATCAGTATTTGTATTTATTTTCGGGACGTTCGTCTTAAATTCATTTTAATCTTCATGATGGTATTTAAAGTTTAGTATAAATGAATGCTCAGAGACTTATTCAGTACAGTGCAGTGAGTGTAGGATTGGTGCATGGCGTACATTTGAACTGTGCTAGGAGAAGGTTATAACCTCTGTGTGTTAGCGCGAGGCAACTGGACACATATATAGAGAGAGAGAGAGGCATAAGAAGGGACAGTTTTATGAACTTCGGAGGTATCCGGGCGTGTCGAGGGAAGAGCTGTCCTAGACCGAGCGGCCGTGGTCCTGTTCCTCCGGCTTTGCTGTAGAAGGAAGGATGGACGTATGTCGGCTTGCTCAGGTGGATTACTGAAGATGAATATGTCTGTATCGGAGGCACGAGAAAGAAGATTTTCTCCGGTAGGACTTAAGTTTCCAGTAGACATAGTTAGCTCGTCGTACGTTGATTCCCTGGCGAATGCGCTAGTAAAACTACGTGACGTTAAAGCCATCTGTTTGTGCCCCACAGTTAGCATGTCAGATTTTACTTTTGATAATTAATTGCTGTTTTATAGAACTGAACTCTTCGTAATATTCAAGCATTTGTTCTTACTCCTACTATGCACCAATTATTTTATTGATAGCTTTCATGAATACTGTACGTCGAGGTTAATTTCTGTATTTTATTTGTAATTTGACGGTTTTATGCAAAAATGATTCAACCCACAAACTTGAAAAAAAATTAGTTAACAACATATCTGGATAGAGAAAAAGCCACTCTTCAATAAGCAAAAATTATTTAAGCAACATTCAGTATTGCTGTGCCACCTAACGGTGCAAATGTCAACCCACTTCCACGATACTGGCCACAGTGTATTGAGCAAGAACCAGTTAACCCTCACGCTCTTGCTTTTACAAGCAAAGTGTTGATCAGTGGTAAACGAAAACCATTCAACCGATAACTGCCAGCTTTACAACACGATTGTAAGGTAGTGGTGGTTGTAGCTAATATATTACACTAATTTAGTAAATTGTGTTGTTGATGAAGGCTGATTAGTTTCAAAACTGAGTACTATCTCAAAACGTTTACATGTTATTTTTGTTTAGATCTTTACCAATCGCATGTAAAGCCTGTGCATTGTTTAAAAACTCTATTTTGTGTAATGTAAAAATTTTGTTCTACCAGTCCCTCCAGTGGTGCTATGTTCCATAATAAAATTAAAGTAAACTGTGTGTGTAATCAAAAATATAGTGGCTTAACTCGTTTTTACGTAATGTTGTACCCATAGTGTTTGTGGTTTAACTCATATTGACATGCACAAAATGACTCCAGCAGGTTGATTGTGGGCACTGTTAGCGCATTGCTATAGCAAACAGTGTACTGTTACGAATACAAAGAGACTCGCCTGAAGGAAGGGCTAACGACGGTTGGCGGCACGTCGTAGGTCTCGACCCAAGACCATCATGGCGAGATCGTGTCTTATGAAATACATAAAAGAGCACATTCAGCCACCAGTGAAGAAACATATTCTATGGTGTGACTCGTGCGGGAAGGGGAGGGAGCATAATCGTAGCACTAGGCTTGTACTCTGCTTCTCTATACACTACATAATCGTGTATCAGTAGAATCGATCACATTGCGATTCTTGCTTCAGTCCATAATTTTCTACCAAATGAATCGGAATTCGGGGATGTGGAATGTGCTCTTAAAATACAACAACGACTGTATACAGATGCTGACTGTATGCATGTCATGAAATCCTGCAGGAAGACGGAGTTCAACGTCAACAGATTCAACAGTGATGACATGTATTTAGTTAGCACTTTGGAGGCTGCAATCACGAATCGTAAGATTGATGTAAATAGACATAATGTAAGTTGGCTTTCAACCCATGAAATTCATTTGAAGAAAGACGAACCAACTACATTATGAAACAAAGCATTGCTCAGGAAGATCCACAAAAGGTAGATATCACAAGAAATAGAAAAGAACAAAGGACATCATTGAAGAATGTACAATTGCATTAATTATGGCTAAATGGAAAGTATTTGTCAAAAGATAAGATTAAATATGTGAAATATGTTCTCAGATTAGTTCCAAAGGATGCACAAAGTTTTTATAACTTCTTGAAGAATGTACGACAAGGAAACTTTGTTGATGACATTGAAGGTTTTGGTGATGGCATGAGCATTGATTGTGTAATTGTTGATGAGGATGCAGAAATGTATACATCTGCACAGTAATTTACAAAAATTCCCTTGATAAACTTGATAAACTTTTGACTTGTAGTGTATTATCCTGTTTTGTTAGGAGTTTTAATTTTCATTGAAATTTCTGCCTGTAACATACTTTTCATCGTTTGACTTTCCTTTGTGAATGTTTATGTTTGAATGACTACCATTGTTGCCAATATTACAAGATGTAACACACGTGTTTTATTATTATTACTATTATTATTGTGTTAAACAATTTGTAATTGCGTTCAATTATATATGACTTTTTTGCATGAAACATTATTACATTAAGTGACACGGTGGCTTAACGTGTTTTCAAAATTCATTATACCTATATTGATGTTAAGTAAAATCCAGTCAACCCCCTTTTTATTCACCCAGTTTGTGTGACACATTGACTTTAACATAAGAAAAACATGTGCAATATTTTGTATTAAGTGTATGCTTTGAGACAATATACTTGAAAATGTTAAGTAATAAGTTTCCGATTTAAAATATCGGGTTAAACTTTGAACTCGATTTACTCATATTTATGTGTTGGTGGGTTAAACCGTTTTTGCATAACACCGTCCAATTCTTGTACGGCCTTATTTTGGTGACAAAATTGTATTGAACAAATGAATCGGTCATTTGAGAAACAACATAAGTAAGGTTTTTAAACAAAGTGAGATAATTGCAAAATATATTCTCTATAAGGAATACACGTTCCACAGAGACACAACAAGAGTCAACAACACTCTTGCCACTATAACGAAAGTGTCTACTGAGGTGTTGCAATGAGAAACAACACTAGTAAGTGACTAGTGACTTATGTTCTTTCTCAAAGAAACGTTTTGTTACTGTGGTGACACACTATTGTGTTGGTATCATTGTCAAAACACATTCATTTGTTCATCAGTCAACTGTGCTATAAAGGCATGCATTGAGAAACAATATGTTGTGTGTATATTTCTATGCACAATATTAATATTAATGTTGTTTGTACAAAAGTGAATTTTGTAAAATGAGTATATCTGATGAAAACATTACAGCCAGCAAAAAAAAAAGTGTTTCTAACTCTAATGGTTATAAGAGTGCAGTGGTAAAAAAAAGCTCGGGGGAAGGTAGAAGTTTAAAAAATTTGGCGAGATGCGACAGTGGAAGCAAGAACTCCCTGACCGAATTGCAGGTAAGATTGATTATTTTCTGTTGGTGACTCCAAAGTTCTTGCTATAAAAAGTTTCTTATTCTTCTGATCTGTACGAATGTGTTAATTGATGTATTTATTTACTTTATTCACACAATTATGCAATCAAATAGTATACAAGAAACTGCCATTCTGTTGTTGCAGATGTCGATGCTTCGCGAAATAGATGAACATGAAGCACGGGGGATATTTGAAAGTTTCATAAATCAAGAAACGGAAGAAAAAAACAAGATTGTTATAACAAGGCTTAATCCGTAGAGAGGAGGTGAAGCAATAAAGGCGACGTAATCCAGAAGAGGAGTCTTCAAAGCCAAACAGGGAATTTTCAACTGTGTATGAGCTAGCTATCAGCAAATGAAACATTCAGATATGTAAAACTGCTTTTCAGTCCATTCACCGTGTTGGTGCTTAACGCATACGACAATTAATTAAACTTTCGAGTGAGGGGAAAAGTCCTATAGACATGAGGGGTAAAAGTAGACCAGGGGATGCTAAACCTGGCACCGTTGTTGATGAAATCATAAAACATATTGGATCTTTCCCTACCAAAGTATCCCACTATTCGAGTAAAGAGATCTACTATCTGAGCAAAAAATTAAAAGTACTGATCATGTTCAAACTTCTCAAACAAGAGAACCCTGACAGTGACGTCAAGTACAACTTTTATTTGGAAATATTTCATGACCGTTTTGACCTTTCTTTCGGCCGTCCACAGGTTGTCACCTGTTGCAGGTGCGAAGAATTGGATGTAAAAGTGAAAAGTAAATTCCTGAGTGAGAATGCTAAAGTTGCTGAAGCAGAAAAGGCAGTTCACTTGCATCGGGCTAGCAGAGTTTATTCCAAATTGAAACAGATCAGTGAACAGGCAAAAAGTAGGGAAGATGTTGATGCTATCTGTACATATGCAGAACCTGCAATTTTCCTATCTCCGGCAACTAACGTTGAATATGTTTTGCATACATAGGATAACACTGCAATGTTTTATCTTCACCACGAAGGAATTGGCTCAAGGAACCAAACGAGGTAACGTCCTTCGTGCAGGACTACATCAGCTCGTTTATGCCAAGGCGTTAAGCATCTTCATGTTTTACCCGATGGATGAAGTGCGCAGAGCAAAAACCACTCCATCATTATTTCACCTTAAGGGGCCATTCTTTTCTACCCTGTGACCGGATTTATTGTGGTAAAGGGAAAAATTAAGACCTGCGACACATATTCACTCTCAAAACATATGCGGAGCCGATTTTAGCATCCAGCACACAGAAAACATTTTTGATCAATCTTGTGTCGTCTGAACAGATACTAGATTTCAAGACACGGTTGTCACGGCTGTACAAACGGAAAATGCTCTCTTTGGAATCGGGAGGAAGAGACAAATAAAGAAAAGTCACCTTGGACGTTTCGTAGTTCATGTAGTTTTCCCACTGTGATGAACACAAAGGGACTGTGGTGGCAAAATATTTTATTGATGGCCTACTATATCATACATTTAAGCAGCTTGCAGTTCTACTCAAAATGATCATCTTCCCTCAAACACAGCATATCCAAGTGGCTGCATCCCCACAATCAGAAAATAATGGCCGACCTGAAGGAACTTCTGCGATTTGTACGCCAGCCAAAGGTAGTGAATCAGTTTTATGATGTCATATACAAGTAGCCAACTTGTGAGAAAGACATTCCTGAAGGTGATTTGTAGTGTACTTTTTGTCATAAACTCATACAGCTGTTTGAATATTATTTTATTGCTGTTACCTTTGTATTCATTAGGAATTTACTTTAATATAAACCCTATTCCAGTCCTGTTGTGTCATGACATTGAGAATGAACGTAAGTCAACATTTTGACATATTGTGTGATATGCAATAAAAAGTGCTGCACATACATTTTCTTATAAAAAAATCGGGTTCTGTTACTTGCATAATACACACAATATAATTTCCTTTATCAATTTGTTCCCCCAACTTTGATGTCATATACTTGAGAAACATCATAAGTCATTAACATAAAATATTATATAACATAAAGTGGAATTAACTGATATTTTTCGGTATTATACAAATGTGCACTTAGGGTAAGTATGCCACGTTGTTTCCCCTACCTGTGTAACATTTTAAGTCGTCAAAGATGTTTTTCCTTCTTTCCCAAAACTTTGCTTTTCATGACTTATGTTGTTTCTCAAATTACCGATTCAAATACTTTTCAGTAGATGTTGGTACGGAACAGCGTATGTGTTTGGATTAATTTAAATGTTAAGAGTATACTGTTCGGTCGATCAGCGAGGTCGTATCCATATAAGCTGTAATACATTTTCTAATATTCTCAATTCTGTACACGCTACCAGTATTCTTCTTTTCCGCCAGTCATCCACTAAAGCCTCGTTGATGTATGTTGAAATCTAAATTCAAAAATATTACACACTTGTTTAAAATTTAACTCTGTATGGCTCAATATTAGGGTAGCTTGTTAGTAAATTAACATTAAATTCATGTATTATGTTTTAAATGTTTGTAGGCTTTAGCGGCCGCTATCTGCAGGTTCTAGGTTTCTGGATATAAACGCGACATCGACGCGGCTGCAACCCAGGAGTCAAGAATGTATTTTATATATTTGTGCAAACATTGACTACTTAATATATGAGAAGCACTTCAAATGCATAACGATAAATAGGTTACATTATTTTACATAAATATCAGATTATATTAACTTCATTGAAGGTATGATTTATTGTTTCGTTGACAGGTATGCGTTTCGGCCAGATGCAGGTGAAGACAGCACTCATCCACATTTTGACATCTTTCTTGGTGAGACCCTGTGAGGATACGCCGGAAGTACCACTGGACTTCCAGCCATTTGGTGGTGTGCTCATACCTAGGAAGAACATTGTCTTGTCGTTCACCAAGATCAAATAAATGCTTACCTAAAAGTAACATATACATGTATCTATGTAAGTCAATGTGTAGTTGTGTATGCGTACAGTCATAGTTTCCTCACACCCTCGTCTTACAACGCTCGGGGGAGAATAGACTTGACCGCTCTTGCAACCTTCTAATTAAAATAACTTCATATTATTTAAACATAGATATTTTATTACATAAACCTTAATAATCGCTCCTTCGTATAAATAAAACAAGACAAACTGCTGCAGGCAAACTTATAATAAAATTTATTTTTCATTTACGCCGTTACCAGCTTTATTAATTTCAAGTGGCAATTTAAATTTTTTAGTGTAATTAATAGTTTAATGTCCGTTTATGATTAATGGCTGTATATAGTGAAGTCTGTTGTCAACTAGCACGACTTTATCTCATTTCGTTTTGATGATACTTAGTGGTGAGATGCTACAGCTCGGCGCACCATCTCCCAGGAGCCGCCCTTGTTCTCCTGACCACAAGAAGTGCACAGGTGTGGAAGTAACGCTCTCGACTGTCCTTGGACTATTCATACGTGGTTTGTTTATGACCCGGACCAGTGCGGGATTATCGTCGGTCTATTTTTGTCGTATTCATAGACGCGGACCAACGCTAGTCCGAGGATCATTGTATGTTAGTCCGGTCTAACTTTTAGTCCGGACCAAGGGTAGGTTTAACGATGGGCTAAGTCGAAAATAAACATGGCGCACCATTAAAATGTAAAACGACGCCCGTGTTATATATGCTGCTTATGGAAAATAATGGATATTTTTACACTAAAAAACGTATTATAAGCCTATATTGATAATTTATTTAGTCATAAGCACTAGTTACTTAATTTAAAACGGTCAAATTCAAACCTTGTGAATAAAAAACTCGTATTGCGTGTTTATTTTACTGTGTAAGACATTTAAATACAGCATTAATATTTTATCAGGCTTAAGAAGATGGGAATTAATGCTATAAGCAACATTAAACCTCAAATATTCGATTTGCGTGAAATACTTTGCAATGTTGTGTATTTCAAGGCTTTCAAATAAATATATATGTATCCACTCATACATTCAAGTGTCATGGTAGCTCAGTGCAGTCCAGCCGCTTGGCTCAGTGGAGCCGACCCCCCGTGGCTCAGTTGGTTGAGCGGCCGGCTTTGGTGCGGGGGGGGGGGGTTCTGGGTTCGATTCCCAGGTCTGGCTGGGTGTAAATTTGTGTTTGTCCATTTGGGTCTCAAATGTTGTCACCATACCAATTGTCACACGAAAAGTACTGGGGTCACTCACATTAAGTCACATCAAAGAGGAGAATGGTTGGTGCAGTGATGATGCGGAAGCTTCCGCATCGCCGCTGCACCAAACATATTGTATTAAAAAAAGTGGTTAGTGTTCATGGCTGCAGAGCCAAGGGTCCCTGGTTCGATCCCGGCCGGGGAGGTGACATTTACAGCCACTTCCTCGGGTTTAGGACTGTGTGTTTGTTTTCGTCTTGCCTCAAATCAGCATACAATTACAACGATAACTACACAAAATCAAAGTGAGTGGGGATTACATGAATTAGCCAACTTAAAAGGGGGGGGGGGGGATTTGGTGCAGTAGCGAAGTGTTAGCCTTGCCATTGTACCAAATATTTCAATATAAAAAAGTGGTAGGGTACCGGCAAAGTAACTCAAAGGTTGCAGGTTCAGGTCATGTCTGGTCTTAAAATTTTCTGTTCTTTAAAATGGTTAGTTTTCAATTATACATAACGAAAACAATGCAGTTATATAATTTTATAAGTACATTTATTCAGTACATTCTGTAATTAAACGTTAAATTCGTTCTACTTCACGACAGAAAATCCTGTAATATTTAGCACAAAAACCTCTGTTTGCAAAAAATATTCTTATACATATTTCCTACGTTTTTTGCGGAATTTTGCTGTTAAATTTTCTTGTTAGTTCTTTACATATTGCCACAGCACATATCGTTCTTTAAAAAATTTCGACTAGTGAAATTTACATGTTGATGTACTGGTAGTGTAGATTAACCAGATATATTAGCTTTGATTTCTTCTCTGCTTTTACAATATGTGTCACGATTTTTTTCCCCATTCATACTTATGTTTCATCAAAAGTAGTTTAAATTATTGTTTTAAATAGCGATTTTTTCTTACCACATATAAACTTATGTTTGTTATGACTTTACTGTCAGTTTGGACGTAAGATCGATTAAACGAATATAATTTCGGTATCCTGTACCTATTAATGTTGTAGTTTAAGAAATGAAAAATGTATTTCGCGAACATTTGAACTCACGACTCGAAATTAGAAAGCAAAGATTTACCACAGCTCTATTCATATCTGTAAAGAAAAATTGACTTAATTTTTTATTTACAGCATATCATAATAAAATGGCTGTTTGGTACAACATGTACTAACATCGTCACAATATATTCGCTATATGACATAACTGAAACGATATTTCGGTGTAAACGTAATCGAAATTCAAATTATTTTCCCTAGCGAATGCTTGCCTGTGTGTGAAAATATGAAGTGCGCATGCGCGAAGCATCTGGCAACAGTGTACAAGGCTGATCCCGCGACTATTCCTAGTCCGGCATTAGTTGGGCGTTTATGAATAAGGTAACACTTGGTCCGGACTAAGTCAGGACCAACCCTGGACTAACTGACACAAGATGGTCTCAGGATCATCTCGGAACTATCTCACGACTATGAATAAGGCCCATTAGAGTTTAGATGCACTCGTTAACAGATTGTATTCAGAACTTTATATTTATGAGTGAACATTACATGCAGATTGCGAAATAAATATACGTCATTACATAATGTTTGAGCTCTGTATAGTAAAAAAAAAAAACTTATACAAATATTTGCAATTAAAATGTCAAAGAAAATCTAAATCAGTGCATAGGCATAAAAACTACATACATACTTCTACAAATATTCTTAATTTATGGAAGAGAATGGAAGATATTTTGTTAGCAATGAACATCTTTGTCGCTGACGAAGGGTGACATGATGTATGGAGCGGGAATGTTGGGTCTGGGGAATCGGGAGATCCCCGAGAAAACCCACCGACCGGTGGCATCGCCCAGCACGATTCCCACGTGCGAAAGTTCGCTGACCTATTCCGGTAGGGAATTGAACCAGGTTCGCCTCATTGGGAGCCGTGAAATGTAGACACTGCGCACGTGTGGTCTGGTTTCGACATTCAACCAGATCCGAAGTTTCATAACAGTTCGACATTATTACTGAACAAAGATGTGTGCTGAAATAGTAGAAAAACCAGCCACAAAGTTTTTTAAATATAAATTCAGTTTTTTTTGTTGTCATATTTCCGTATTTAAGAATATTAGTGTAAACATTGCATTACTCTTACCAGATAAGACCACACTATTGTACATTTTCAAATTTATTCATACTGTTAGAAAAAATTTCCGTGAAATTACGGAAGAGTACTGGCCAAAAATATGCAGAAATCTTGGCTAAATGTTGGGCACTCAATTTTGCTTCATAACGGAGCCATCCGTAAAATGACGAACAATCCGTTTTCCTCACAAAATTGAACTTCCTTCAATTTCTGGCACTCAATTTTCCAGAAATTTATAAATATTCGTACTTGTTATGTTTTCTTGAGGCCTTGACATATAATTTAGTACCCCGAGAAATGTCTCGAATTCGCGGGGATTCGAACTCACACTCTACATATTACCAGGCAGTTACTCTATTCAATTTAACACAGTGAACGAGTTTTATGCAGCGGTAAGAGACCAACTTTTTAAGAGCCAAATTTTGTTTTTGATATATTGATTTTACAGAACTTCATGAGCACATTATGAGAAAAAGATTTTACTTTAAAGAAATAAATAACTTTAAATTTGCATATCCGCTGGCCCGAAACGCAGAGGAGTGCGATTTTTTTTTTTTTTTTTTAGTTGTGATAAGTTTTAGGTAGTGACATGTGTGGCCGTCCGCTGCAGGGTTGGTGAAGCGAGGATAATAAAACATGTGTGTGGCCTCCTCGGAACACTTCAGTCACAGGGCTGTTCGGCCCTTTGTACATACACGATACGAGTCCTTGGCTATATTGCTTGTCACTCCGCATGTCTTCTCTTCGCTTAGCACCAGTGTGCACGCACATTAACTCTAGGTGACATAGTGATAATTAATATAAGCGTTTTTTTAAACAAACACAAACAATTATGCTTTACAACCGTAGAAACAAATTTCAATGAATTTATGGAAAGTTACGGTCAAACATCCGTAAACTGGCAATACGGACAAACTTGTCTAAAAAATACGGAAGCCACTTCCGTGCAATTACAGTACTTTTCTGTAAATATTTACGTAAATTTATGGAAATTTTTAGCAGTTTACATGTGCTAATTGTAAACATAATTACCTTATGGAACGATTACTGGTGTTGCTCGAAGTAATATTGGTAATGACCGTATTGCACAGCTTGATGTACGGTTGGGATACGTTATTTGAGAATACCATTGGACGTGTTATCTAGGCCACAGTAGAGTCCAGAGATAAGTATTGGAGGCAAGGTTACCTGCTTGACCACTGGGCCAGAACGCTTGTTAAATACGACCTGACAATCCTTGTAGAGCACTAATGTGGTTCATGGTTGTTCAAACACGCTGTCGGCAGTAATGAAGGCAACTAATCAACGACGGAGCGCGCTCTATAAATCCTGCTGATGCATTAGCACCGCTGTATACAACCACTCCGCTCAGGAATGAAAGCAATTAAGGAGGCTGCGGAACGGAAAGATGTTAATCGTAACAGGAGCCAGGGTTTGAATTTCTTTGATTAACTCGGTCGGAAGAACGTTTTCGTTATGTTAGTGTCTACCTCAGATGGCATCTCTCGGCTAGTCTATTGTTTCGATTTCACGGCGAAGGAATGCTCTTTCGAAGTCCAGTTTTTAACCACTGCCAATTCCAAATAGTTTGGCCAATAGTGTTATTATGGAGGAACTAGCAGGGTGCGAACATTTAAACTGAATTTGATAAAAACTATATTAAAAAAAACACGTCTGCAACCTTCTTCCTACACATTCTACTTACACACACACAACTCGCTTGAATTTGTTTGTACAGTTTTGGAGACCGCTGTTCATACGAAAAATTTACTTTGAACATTCAATTATAATTCTCACCAACAGGCACTCGTATTCTTAATTTTTGAATTTAATATTCAGTCATAGTTAACCACAATCTACTGTACGTAGTTTCAAAGTGAGATTGCCACAAGTGTTTGTACCATCGATAAGATGGATGCGAATAATCTCGAGAAACGTTCAGGCTGGTGATGCAATTACTTCGAGATGTCCCTTAAAACAAGTAAACAGAAATGTATGTGCACGTTTCTTATTATTACCTCTTCGTATTTTCTACAAAAAAGACATTCATTTTGACAGAACCATCCGCATTACGGCCAACATAACGACTACACTTTCTTTAATAAAAAAACTGCGCAAACTACGGTTGTCCTTTGTAATTCTTGACGTAACGTCTTCGCGATTAACATGCTGGCGTTACTTTGATTGCCTAAAACAATAAAGAAAAATGAAACCTGTATTAAGAGTTAATACAGTTACCGGACATTGGACCATCTTTCATTTGCTTAACCAATCGGCGTCTACAGTACTGCAGACAATTTGATAAGACTTTGGTTGTTGAACTGCGATGGTGTGTTGAGAGATCGACTGCATATTTTAACAGCAACCAATGTCAGACTGATAGATTAAGTGACTAGACCTGTCTTACTAATATTAGATCAAGTATAGTCAAATAATTAATTTCGTAGTGTTTCTCAAACCTCATCATTAAGAGTTAGAATACCTGGTGTGTGGGCTACGATGTAGTGTGGCGCGGAAAGACATTTTTCTTGTATAATTATTACAAACATTTGCGATGCGTTTTTCTACGAGAACAAGACAGTCCAAACTGTGTCCCTATGGTATTAAAAACATCGACCACTAATTAAAAACACGATTTCTAAGCTACTCAAAAGTACTAAAACTGACCTTTCCACATTGCTCAAGCTGAGAAAATATCAACCGTAATCGTAAAACTAAGCCATAGAAACCTGCATTGGACTTTACCACATACTTTCCACAAGTAAAATTACAGGGTCATTGCTTGAAGTCCCGTTGAAAAACAGCTAGTTCAGTTCTCCGCGCCTAGAGGCGATGAGGTGTTTGACGCACGGGTTATATTCGACTTATGGCCTTCTCCGTCTCCGTGCCTCAAACGTAAGGAAAAAGTTAGCGTCAACTAACTCTTAAACGTCTAGTTAAACGCAAACTGCAGATCATTTACAGGATAATAAATTAACATTCTTGTCGATATCACTTCACTTGCTACATTGTTATAAAATACGTATTATATTTGTCTTGTTCAGGTTTCGACGCCAGATACATTGCGTTTGTGGCAAAGCAATATTTAGGATTTAGTTGCAACGCGCTATTTAAATCCCCGACACTTGCCCTGCAAGCTTTGGTTCAGTTGGACCAATCAGGAGCCAACTTCCACTACGCTTTGACAATTACTCTTCATGTTTTTATTAATACGTAAAATTCCTTATATTCTAATTGTTATAACAATTTAAATTTTTTGTCGGAAGCACTACACGCTGGCTTTCATCCCCTCACTTCCGGAAGTTAGAGGAGGGGTGATAAGTGAGCAGGGAGGGGGGGGGGGGCGAGAAGGTTCTGACGCTCGTTCGCACCTACTAGTTTCACAGCAACAAAGGATGTACATATCTGTTTTCCGTAAATAAAATTATGTGAATAGATGATTACTTAATGAAAGTGGTTTCATCGTCATCCTGCCATGATGACAAGAAGAATGAATGGTCGCATGACATGTTTATTATTACATTAGGAATTTATGACAATTGGTTACACATGATGGCTGTTAACTTTAATAATTAGGGTGGCTATGGCATAGCTCTTCGCGTGGTTTCAGTCAGATTCTAGAATAATTACGACAGATATCAGCCGTTGTTCTTTGAAACACTCGGTAGGTTAACAAAGAAAAATACATATAAAAAAACAGTTCATGTGAACAGAAAAAATGTTACACAACATAGCTTCCCTTTGGTTCAACTGATGGTATCGAAAGCTCGATTGTCTCGGGTTTACACCAAATCAACACTAGACATAGTATCAAGTCGGTTATTAGTTAAATTAGCTAAAATTATTTCCATTAAGTTTTGTTTGAAGCTAAAATAATTGAACATTTGCGAAATGTTTAGTTTTTAAAGTTCAAAATTATTTCCATAAAAAATTGTAATTTAATATAAATCACAAGATTACGACTAACCTTACGTGCGTACATTATGCATACAATTTTATGAGTACTGCGATAAACAGTTCCCGAAATATCGCTTTTAATACCTTTCTAAAACCAAAATTCCACAAAGTAAAAAATGGTAATGATGAACAGCAGTGAGGGATTTTATTTATTTCGTTACTTTATACCAGTGCACAAAACTTGGTTGTAATTTACAACTGCGTAGTTAAAGAATTTGGGATGCATATCATAATATAAAAAAAAATATTTGGTAAACGGTGTATTTATTCAACCTCAGAAAACGTTACAACATATCAAGTTAATTTTGTCAAATTACTTGCATCACAAGTTTTGAGAATATTTGTGAGATGTTTACAACATAAAGAACGGCTACTCGTGTTCAAAATTCCAGATAATTTTTTTTTATTACCAGTACTGCATAAGTGTGTTTATCGAATTATCATGTAACCAAGCCTAACCGTACTGTAAATGTGTTATGTGGTCATAATTTTGTACATGTAAGCTAGGAAAGCTTACTGTAGTCAGTGAGGCACATACACGTGTTTAGTGCAGTACTTGACGACAGCGAGATATGGACTTGCAGGGAAGATAGAAAACTGAACAACTGGGGATGAGCGTTCGGGATTTCGTGATCGACATGATGGATAATAGTGAGTATGTCTTACACAAAAAAAAATTAATCGATATTTTGAAGAAAACAATAATTAAATAGACACGTGTATAGATGGTCCGCGATAAAGCTAGTTGTCTTGAAGACCACCTTGTCTAGAATAATTAAATAATAGTATTTATTATGACAGCAGAAGTAAAATTTTGAATACGGCTCAATATAAATAATTTGATTGTTATTAATGGTGGTTTGTTAATGTTAAAAAGTGACAGCAAGCTATAAATAATCTGGAAGGAAAAAAACTAACTAGGGTTTCAAAATTGCTAATCTCATCCCGAACCACCTAAACACGCTTCGATGTAAGATACGTTACGACGTTGAGGACTCTGGAAACAAGCAATGAAAGATAAAGATACAGGAGGGAATAAATTGATTATTGTCCTATCTATATCTCACAACAGCAATGTGAACATAGAAGCTTCTGAGTGCCACGTAACTGCTTGGAAGCAAGCTTAGGACTGAGAGCTGAAATGCAGAACTGCGGTAAAGAAAACATGAGTTTGTATTGTGTAAAGAGGCGACAAATAGTTGACGTTTCCTTTTTCCAGGAGTTACTGCATCTGTTTCTGTAAGACAAGTTCCTAACGATCGTGGAATTTTACCATGGAATTTCGCAAATTTTGACGTACTCGTATGGCATAGTACCTACTGCTAGATTGTATGGTTTTCGACTGTAACTTACATAGATTTCGAAATATAATCATGGTGGCTGAGAGATTATTATATCACGTGAATATGGCTTTATAAATAACAACATGAAAACGGATTTTTTTTCGTGTAGCGGTGTTTAAATTTTTACTGTTCTAAAGTTACGGCATCTTTACTTATACAATCAACTAACGGATTTCGCAGAGCTGGAAAAATAATTTTTACGCCAGTAATAAAAGTTGTAATTTTACTATGCACAGTAATAAAAGTTGTTTATGTTTAAGAAATAACCAAATATTGGAAGTTATCATATTCAAATCAACAAACTAGTACGATTTATTTGAAATCCTAATTCACAACCACTCTAATAAAAAATTAATACATGTAAATTTAAAATACAACACTTCATTAATCATAGCGCGCATCACATTTGACAGTTAAGGACCAGAGTGAAAATACATTGCAGCTCACACTATCAGAATTAACGGAAATTTAATAAATGTGACTTTTATAAACAGAAAATTCCACAGTTCGTAATTGTTTCCCTAAGTATATTTTGACCTGTAATTGTCATCTATTCCAGAAATTCTAGAAATAAAAAAATGAAGAATAATTAATTAATATATTTATATGACTAACAAGTTCGCTGAATTTGTCTGATAAACTAGTAAATTAACTTTTTAGAAGTAAATCACAGAAGATAAACAGAATTAAACTACGAAAATGTATTTAAGTTTTACGTTAGCAGTTTGTGTTCCGTTTCTAACGTTTTGACGGGACCGTGGTGTCCGAACGGGCCGACCCCCCGTAGTTCCGTTGGTTGCGCAGCCGGCTTTGGTGCGAGGAGTTCTGGGTTCGATTCCCTGGTGTGGCTGGGTGTAAATTTGTGTTCATTCAAATGGGCTCAAAAATTGTGGCTGTACAATTTTCTCACGACATTTTTCTCGGGGTTGCTTAAATAAGTCACATTAAAGGGGGATTGGAATGTTCGGTGCAGTGATTGTGCGGAAGCCACCGCCTCGCCACTGCACCAAACGTTTTTAAACAAAAAAAAAGGTCAGACCGTTCGCCTCCAACCAAGGCGATCCGGCTTCGATTCCCGGCAGGGTAGGTCCCCGGATTTTTGCATGTGGGAATCGTGCCGGACGATTCCACTGGTTGGCGAGTTTTCTCGGGGATCTCCCGTTTCCTCCGCCCTTACATTCCGGCGTGCTACATGCTCACCGCATGTCACCCCTCACCAGCGCTCAAGACCTCGTTGGTGAGCGCTGATCACAATCTCTCACTCACTCTCTAATGTTTTGACAGTTTTCATGGACATTCAATACTCCAAGCAAAAACAAATGGTGGTGGCTTGATTTTATGAATTTTTCAACTCAGTGTTAAAAACATTTTCGATGTTAATGTTTTTAGTAAATTTTAGCTCATATTTTTTTATTTATATATCAAAGTTTTAAGGCTATTTAAAATACCTGTTTTAAACTTTCTTTACGTTACTTTGTGATACAATAACACCGCATAGAATTGAAATGCTGCAAGGTGACATACAACATTTCACTTACTTTTGTTGAAAATTACTTACGTAATTACTTAGATGATTGCGTCTTTGCCTATGTTGTTAATTTTACCATGTGTTCATTTGATAGAATTGATCTTTGTACTTACACACAGTAAGCTAGACAAAAAAGAATAATCTATCAATAGTAATTGAATACTATTTTTCAGAATGGTGGTCTTACAAAAGATAGATATTTATACTATATTCCATACATATCGAAACCAAAACTATGATACAGTTCGGAAATAAAGTTAGATTGGTTGTAATTTACATAATTGAATAAACGAAATATTACCTACTTAAACAATTTTTCTACACACTCGTAACAAATACAGCATGCAACTGCAAATATGGAAGTAAACTAAATTGTTTTATATTGATAGTTCTTAATTGTAACTTACATACACAAATACATAAATAGATAGATGCAGACATAAATACATACAGATACAAAAATACCTGTACCATTTTATAGTTAGCAATTATTTCAATGATTTTAAAGTGTGTGTATATATATATATATATATATATATATATATATATATATATATATATATATATATATATATATATATGTGTGTGTGTGTGTGTGTGTGTGTGTGTGTGTGTGTTGGTGTGTGTGTGTGTGTGTCTGAAACAAATTGAAAATATTAACTATTAGTATTTGGTACGAATTTGTAATCTGAAATGTTTCTGCAGCCTCCATTAAATTACGAATCGACCCACATATTTAAAACTAATAAATTACTGTTACATTCCGAAAACAATATACGTGTTTGATCGAATCACCTACAATTGACAAACAAAATAATTGCTTACAATAATAACAACAATAATCTGTTCATAGTTTTGTAAGTAGCTGCACGTGTTTACTTTGCTTCACTCACAGAAATAAGCAATAAGATTTGTATTTACAGTTATGCTACATGTTCGACTGAATTTAAAAAAAATAGATTTCTAATATTTATTTTGTTAAATTCTTTGATTATCCATTTTGTAATTTACAAATATTTTTTCTTTGATTGACAGGAAGTAGTTTGCCAGTTACTATGGTACATTGTAGGGCAATACATTGGATATGTTTATAAAGTATGAAGAGCTGTGACATACTAGCGACCAGGTCACAGCGACATACTAGCGACCAGGCCACGGCGAAATACTAGCGACCATGGACACAGCAACATACTAGCAACCAGGTCACAGTGATATACTAGCGACCAGTTCACAGCGACATACTAGCGACCTGTTCACAGCGACATACTAGCGACCAGGTCACGGCGACATACTAGCGACCATGGTCACGGCGACATACTAGCAACCAGGTCACGGTGACATACTAGCGACCATGGTCACAGCGACATACTAGCAACCAGGTCACGGCGACATACTAGCGACCAGGTCACGGCGACATACTAGCTACCATGGTCACAGCGACATACTAGCAACCAGGTAACGGCGAAATACTAGCAACCAGGTAACGGCATCATACTAGCGACCAGGTAACGGCATCATACTAGCGACCATGGTAACAGCGACATACTAGCGACCAGGTCACGGCGACATACTAGCGACTAGGTCACGGTGACATACTAGCGACAGAAACGCCGCGACCTGGTCGTCCGTTGTTTCCGGAAAGTGTGGTTGTTATATCAGGCGACCTGGGCGCGCGATAAGTCTCCTTTGTGATAGTACCGGTGACAGATTATTTGCTTTTAGCTAAGGTTAATTATACTACTGGTTAGAGAGAAAATACGTTTTCTAATGGGAGAGCTTGGCACAGGGAACATTTCTGCCACTAGTTTCGCTTCAGTCACTAAGAGACCGGATAAATTCGAAACCGTAGTAAAATTAAATTTAAATGAACTTGGAAATTATATTATTCATTTAATTTAATTTTAAAATGAAAAGAAACCAATTTCGCGTTTCAAATTATCAACTTAATGTAACTTAAAATTCAGGAAAGCTCTATGATTGGTCATTTTAGTGCACTAGCGGTACCAGCTCTCAAGTGGCAGAAATTTTCCCTGTGACAAACTTATAATAACATTGATCTTTCTAACCTGTAGTAGAATTAACCTTATTTCAGCATTGGCAGATTATCGCCATTTAAAGAAAGAAAACGGAAATTTTCAGTGCATCCACAGAATATGCAGCGTTTAACTGAGGGCCAGTTTTGTACTTTAAGACGTCACCTTGGTAAATGTTTATCCTAGCTCAGTATGTCAGTTTAATCGTTTGATGAACTTTGCAATTTGATCAAAAGCGACTTACAGAAGAAGAATACAGGTTTTGGAATAACAATAACTCCAGAGGAATGAACAGTCGTTACACTCAGGTATGTTCAGCAATTTGAGAATACATTTAATAGACATGCTAACCGAAAAATAAGCTGAAATGTTAGTTGCTGCAGTATTACATCATCCTTTATTCTAGGTTCCTGGCTACTGGGAATACATTCAATACATTCACGTCTCTTGGTTTTGAATACATGATGGGCAGGTCAACGAATTCGCAGATTGTCCGAGAAACATGTGAGGCCATATGGTTGTCTATGAAGAAACTTTCTTCGTGAGCCGATAACAGAAGATTGGTTACGAACAATGGAGGAGCGAAGTGATTTTGCTTCATGCATGGGTACTCTTGATGGTAAGTACGTGAAATTTGTGAATCCTGCCGAGAGTGCTACCATGTTTCCCAATTATAAAAGTTTATTCTCCATTGTTCTGTTAGCTTTAGTCGATGCCAATTACTGCTTCACGGCAATTCATGTGGGAGGGTATGGAAAGTCTTCTGACGGAAACTTATTTAAGAAAACTGTTCTGTACCACAAACTTGTTTCTGAGTGACTTAACTTACCTGGTAACAGACCTCTTCCAAACTCCAGAGGGCCGAATGTACAACCAGTCATTGTTGCAGACGAAGCCTTTGTCTCGAGTGAACATGTTTTGCGCCCATACTCAAGACAAAGTTTGGATAACAAGAAGAGCATATTTAATTACAGACTGACAAGAGAACGCAGCTTTGTAGAATGTGTATTCAGAATTCTTGGTAACAAGTGGAGAATATTTCATACCTCTTGTTTGGATGCAGACTTTAATTCATCGTATAAAAGCGTTAAGGTGAAACGGGTCGTCAGAAATAGATAAGGCAAAGTAAATAAAGCAAGTAACAGCTGTAAGTTTATTTTTAACAATTACATTTTCCACTCAACCGATACCGCTATTCACTCTACATTATTTAGAATAGGTCTGCTTCTGTGGCGGACAACCGACTGTGGGGACTGAAGAGATGTTTCAGGCTGATGGCTTGGAGTATACAGAGATGAAGGTTGGCCAACTGTAGAAAGAACTGCATGGTCTGCAACTGGGATAGTAAATTGAGAATAATGTATGGCAACGTGCTGACGTTGAGGAATCATGCATTGCTGTGAATATGTAGAAGGAAATGAATTGCCAATGCTGGATGTTTGAGAATATACAATGGTCAGCTAGTAGGAAGTTGCATGCTCTTCGAATATGCAATCTGTTAACATCGCTGCATAACTTCTGTCATTTGCATTTGAGCAATTATTTTTGTACTATCAGGAACTTGTTTGAACTTAGGAAATAATGACAGCAGAAAAAAACCTGTTACCACCGTCTTCGTTACTATAGGAACTTCGCATTTCTTCATGATGTAAAGTTTCGTATTTGTCGATGTCCCAGGTGTTTCAGTAGATTGTTCCGTAGAGTCCTCAACATTCTCACTGTCAGACTGGAAATGGGTTGATGATCTGTAATTAAAAACATTACAAATGGTAGGACTAATGCACCTGTACGTTTCATTATATACTGTAATAGCTGTTACCATAAGATACATTTCATATATAACTTTCATGACCACACTATACTTGCGATATGTTATAACCTACGTTTGCCATTAAAAAATAACAATATATTTTGGTTACAAATTTTTATTACGTTTCTTAACTACAATGTGAAAATCGTCGTAAACATAACAATCAGCCAAAGCCTGCAATACAAAACAGAAGTGTACTAATCACTTATCGAAAAAACATTTAACATACGTGCATTCGTCGTCTTTTGAATAATATACCCTTTGGAGTATAACGTATCGCTTGTACACACGTGGTTTCCCTTTTTTATATTACTTATGTTAAGTATCAGGAACTGTTATTATTGCAGTACGCTATGTAAATATGTATACTGTTATGTACATATTTCACATTGGAATATGCCTTTCTAGGAAATGTATTACCTGTATAAAGCGAACTCTTTATGATGGCCATATTCATTTTATATCGAGAGGTTAGTGAGAAATGTTTGCTTATGTTTAATGATATGTGTAACACCTCAAAATTTTACAGTCCAGCGTCTTATGGTCTTTTTCAAAGAAGCGTGATCCTAAAATAATCTTAGACGAGTTAGTCTAGAAGTGGTCCAAACCATCAGATTCTTAAAGCCGTACTAAGTAGAGTGTTTGTAACATTACAAAACCTAATCGTGTATTTGTACTTGCGTTCAGTAAAAATTAAAAGTTTAAGTTATTTATTTTGTTCAAATCATGCAAACGAACTTATTTAATTGTAAAACAATTAATTCGTACAATAATGAATTTTAAAATGGACTCACCCAGGATTTGAACTTGTGCCTGCAAGTTAATGAACAACAGGTACATTATTCCTGTAAAATACTTTACTTACAATACTTGCTATTTGCTCTTACATATACATTTTTTTAAATACAATAATTTACTTATTTGCAGTGCTGTACATTTAAAAAGTTTGCGGCAACAAAAGGGAATTTGTTTGCAAATGTAATATAAC
This sequence comes from Medauroidea extradentata, assembly GCA_003012365.1. Classification (NCBI taxonomy): domain Eukaryota; kingdom Metazoa; phylum Arthropoda; class Insecta; order Phasmatodea; family Phasmatidae; genus Medauroidea; species Medauroidea extradentata. The sequence goes on from PNEQ01000749.1 coordinate 60,225, forward strand.
ATTGTTACAGTGACACTTCCACACACCCACCTCAAGCACCAACAACTCGTCTCTATCAAAGAAGTAAACCTCGTCACACACGTCTGAAGTGTTCTTCAACGTACGACGTTCGGTGTCTGTTTAAAATTCTTTTTGAACTATTTCTGCGGGAATGCTTGATCGGCTATTGTTTGCTGGGTGCCAGTTCTGGATACTATGATACTAGATAGTGCGATGAAGAAGTTGCAAGTCTTTTTACCCGGGTAGCACGTCGTTGCTGTCCTCTCGGGGCGGACGAATACTGACGTAGAATTGTCGGTGCGGCTCTTAAGGAATACAGTCGCGCGCACGGAGACCCCGACAACTAATTAGCATGTCAAATAGCCTCGTCTTATTATCTCTCTGCAATTACTAATCAGAGGTGTCTCGGCCCGACGTACTTTGTGACTTGACGTAAATCTAATTTTGTACGACGTCCAAAACAACGACGATGATGGCGCCTCGGCCCACAATACTCCGCGTCTCTCCCGGCTTGACGTCTGTCCCGAACCGACGGCGCCTTCCTTCTTTCGATTTTCGCCGAACCCCCCCCCCCCCCGTCTTCTGGCCAGCAAGCTCCGGTTCGTTTTGGGCCAATCAGGAGTCAGCTTACAACCGATGGCCCCGCCTCCTCTCGAGGACAACAATTCCACCAAGAACCGTATTTATTAAATGATTTCTTAATTTCTCGATGCTATTTACATTCAGTTACATAAAATGGTTCATTTACTTGTCAACATTTATGATTTCTTAATTACTACATATCTACAACACAGTAACAACTAGCAAAACTATTGGCTGGACCCCTCCCCTCGTGACCAGCTAGGGAGGTGGTTCGAACGAGGGTGGGGTGAGGCCCCAAGACACTCTCTGCACCTGCTCGTCTCTCCTTCGTCTTCACAAAGACAACATATAAACAATTATTATTTTCTATATAAAACTTGGTGCAGTAATGGTACCTTAAGGTTGTTCAAGTGGGGAAAAAACATAATTTTATATTTGTATGAAATAGTGTTAGTTTTGTACACATTACTTGAGAGTACATATACCTCTAACGGAAAAAAATTAGCTCATCTAGTTTTCCCGTAATGGCACTTCAAAGTCAAAATTTGCGTATTTTTACTTCATACAAAACTTGAAAACCAATTAACATAATG
>PNEQ01000750.1:0-20207 GCA_003012365.1 Medauroidea extradentata
CCGATTTACTGACTGCCACGCGCGCTGTGATGCTATCTACCGTGTGCTAAAAGGCTTAATAAAAATCAAGTTCGTGTTCCGTAGCACGCATCTCTTTATTCATTCAGGGTTCGAACCCACTATTTTCCCTGAGATATTAGAGTGTGTTTCATACCGACTGGTGTTCAGTCGTGAGCTACGTGGAGCTGTGTGTGTGTGCAAAGCACATTCGGTAGCTCACCGCGAGGTGGGGCCGAGTGGGGCATCATATATATTTTGCGACACAAGCGTGATGGGCAGACGGTACCATCACAGTAATGCTTTCCGATGTGTAATTAAATCACTGCAGTATAGTACTTGTATTTCTTGGTAATATTATGTTATTCTGAACACCACAAAATATTGTTTCTCTCTTGACTGTGAACAACACCCCCTCCCGATTTTGAAGTTCACAAAGTTCACCAATTTAATAACTCTGTCTAAGATTGTTTCACTTGGTACAGTACAACTGAGTACATATTATTGCATAATTTTAATAGTAGTAGTGAAGTGCTTAAATCACGTCTGAATTATAATTGGGGTATCATTATAACTTACACTCTCTGTACAATACTTGGCTGAAAATGTTGTAAACAGTTATTTAGTATGGAAGCTTATCGCAATGGTAACTTGATGATGTTAAAAACAAAGGGTTTAAATAATAACACATTATGTACTATTGTAGACACTTGTGCTCATGCATGTTTCTTGTAGCTCATGTAAATCATGTTTCTTGTAAGGATATAAAAAGGAAAGGAAATAATAGCTGTGATACACTGAAGATTGCCGAAGAGAGGATCTGTTCCGCTACTGAAATAATACTTCAACGCATTTGCTAAGTTTTACTATCAAAACCAAGAATAAATGTCCAGACATGCTATCGTTTTGATTGTTCCACAACTTCCACAACGGCAGCATTTAACTACGTGTGAATGTTTGTTTCTTGTGACTGTGTAAATAGTATATCATAACTGTTATGTCGGTAACCTGCCCCCCCCCTCAAAATATATATAGGCCTATATATATGTGTGTGTGTGTGTGTGTATGTATGTGTCTGTGCGTATACAAGTTTATACTATGCAACCGTTTAATATAAGATATATATGGAGATCCATAATTCTCGCGATTTCATTTGATGTTAATACACTCGTTCAAATACTGTCATTTGTTCGTTAGCTGGTGTATTAATGCTGGGATTGTTATTCTAGTAGGTAGGTTTTACAGTACGTCATTTACTTTGGTTATTTTTTATGTAAACTATATATGCTTAGAGATGAGGGTTTATCGCGGAAAAGTTGACTGATTACTGGGTTTCAACTTACGGTCAGCTGATGAAAAGAAAACTGGCTTTCGCTTGTGCGAAGAGCTGTTGCCATGTTTGACTAAGCCAATAAGAATACCGCTATTAATATTTTATTCTTATTATTGGTCTGCAGACAGCTACGTTGTGTCAGACGTGTAACACTAAATCACGAAACCACAGTGTTTTCAAGGGTACGGTGCCACAACAATTTTTCGCAACTGTTTCACAGTTGTGAAGGACGTTTCAAGAAACGCGAAATTATTAACAAAGTATAATAACGAAAAAAAAAAAAATGTAGAATTGCTGCTGTACCTTATCCAGTTAAGACATCCAAAACCACTGACAGATGTTAGTACACGTGTCAAAACCATTACAGTACGTACAACTCATAAAAAACCCATTAATGAATGAAATATTAATAAAAAGAAAATCGTTGAAGTGACCACTATTTGCCTAGATACTACTTCCTAAGAGAAGTGTTGTGCGATATTGCAATGTATCACATAAAATATTTTTTTTTTAAATTTTGTTTTATGTACCGCATGCGATGTGACATTTTTCAGCTATATCTAAGCAACAGAAACATTAAAATGTTGGCCAGTGAGAAACATATTTTTTATTGCCGATGTTCGGCGGAAGACGAAAGCGAGAAAGTTGATCCTAACGAACCCAACCCTAGCTGCACTCGCATCAACTCGACCATAAGCCCCCAGTAAGAATGTACGAGGTATACACAGTATAGTAATTTTTAGGACATGACAGTATGAAAAAAAAAAAAAAAAAATTGCTTTATAGTTTATAGGTACCAGGTATCATTAGCTGGCGAATTTATTTCTCCAATATTTACAGTACGAGTAGCACCGTACGTACTTAATTCGCCAGTGAACAGCAGCGAACACCCCAGCAAATAACATCTAAAAATGTAGCTACAAGAAATGAAAGGAGAGCTCAACTGGCAGTATGCTGAACGGAACTTGAATTCTTGAATTGCGTGTGTAGTGTGTGCTTATAGTGGCGGTTTTGAATTACAAATTAATATACTGTGAGGTAGTTGGCCATCCCACCCCACCTCTATTACTATAAAACAGCAAACTGAACATTGAAGTACGGGTTCCTCGAAATAAAATCAGATTTGACATTTAACGTTTCCAAAATTTAATCCTGGAATGCGCTAGTCCTGGCAGTCGAACACATTTACTCAATGGCGTGACCAGCATTTGTATTTTGGCAGGGGAAGTGGAATTATTTTAAAGGAACACCGACCATTCACTTTAAAGCGGGGGTTAAAGGGATTGTCAACACAGATAATTTGGAGATGCAAAATAGCGCTTAGTACCTAGTTTTCGTAAATAAACATAGAATATTCATTGCAAGATTATTTTGTAGTGGCCACAATATTTTAGTGGTGACAAAGCAAATGTTTTTGTGGTTACCATAAAGTAACGTTTGCAGGGCAAATACCCAAAAATTATTTTGTGGTCACCACAAAACATTTTTTCTGTGCATGGGGTAATTTGACTGCACAATTTTGTCGCGACGCTAAATTTCGGGCATAAATTTTACTTTATTATTTTTTTTCTTCTCATCCATACTCGAAATAGGTGATAAAGTTATTTCGGTTTGTAATTTAAAAAGTATTCAGTTTTCGGGAAGTCACTTCTTTACATTTAGTAGCAAGAAAATCTAGAGTGTTCTCTGACAGTCCTTCAAGTAAGTTTTTTTCTGTTCACTGTTCCCGGTAGCCTACAGAGTTGGTTGTTAGTGCAGTGCTTGTAGATTCCTTTGCGGGCAGTGTCCATGTACCGGTCCCAAGCCCAGTTAATGAAGGGGGGAGGGGGGGAGGGGGGGGGGTAACACCCCGGAAAAAATATTATGGTTCATTAGAGTCGGGTGACAGTTCCTTGCGAGTGTTCCTTGCCAGGATAACGACGAAGACCTCAATAGCAGTGAAGGCGGAAATGATCATAGGAACTGTGGTACTGCAAGCTTTTATAAAGAATATAAAAGCATATTTAAAAGTCCAGACACGTATTAGTGGTAACCACAAGTACTTTGGCCAGCGTCTGTTCACCATGTTAGGAGCGGCTGAACATTAGACTCCAGGAACTAACCATCCCTGGATATACCTAACTAGCGCTAGCTAGATCTTAATTACAATCAGAATGATTTGTACAACTGAAATTAAAACTACCCCAGGTGGCCAATCTTCTCGCCCTCTAGCCACAACCAAGCTATCACTTTCTGGGGAGCTTGGGCTAGTACGACACAGAGAATCGAAGTTCCCTGGTAAACTTCCGCAAAAGTCTCATACATATATAAGCACTATTAACATCCAAACACTTTTTCACACCGGGAAACTACAGAATATTATTACAGAACTCAACAAGCAGAAAACTCAAATCCTTGTACTCCAAGAAACTCGATTCACTGTCTCGGAGAAGACAGACAACAACTACCGCATTTTTAAAAGCAAAACTGACAAGATAATATACGGAGGAGCCGCACTATTTGGCATGGCCTTCACTGTGAACAAGAATATTCTTGACTCTGTTATATATATGAATCAAATCAACAACAGACTAATAACCATGCGAATCGAACACACTAACAAAACTTATACAATCAACGTTCCCGCACCTACTAACATTGCCAGTTAAAGATAACCTGAAAATACCGAAAAATTCTGGGAAACACTCGAAATTAAAATATCCAAAATTTCGAAAGAGTATGCAAAAATTATTCTTGGTGATTTCAATGCACAAATTGGCAAATAAAGAAAATACAAAAAAACAGGTGGCGATTACCCCGCACACAAACTTAACAGCAAGAATGGCGTAAGACTCACTGAGGTGAGTCTACAAAACATCTTAAATATTAAGTCTACCTCACTTCGAAAAAATATTTTTTTTGTGTGTATATATATTTGTGTGTATATGTATATATATATATATAGGCACACACACACACACACACACATACATACATACATACATATATATGTTCAAGTCCGTAGAGGGGCAAACATAGATTCTTACTACTGTCTTACAAGAGTTATTAAGTTCACACCAAAAAGAAAATTCGGAAAGAAACACCGCTACTTCCCAAATTCGAATTGAAATTATATCCAAGAATCAAAGAATGGGAGAAACAAACTACAAACAATTTGAACGATTTCTAAACTAAAATTATATAAAAAACAAAAGAGGTAATCCCACTAACGAAAAAAAAAAAAAAAATGAAAACATCCATGGTGGAATTCAGATTTAGATAACGCAACAGAAGAGTGGCAAAGAGCCTTCCTAATCCACAATTTTAAAAAATCAGAAACAACACAACAAAAATTTCTCGAAGCCAGGAAACAAACTGCCAAAATACTTAGAAAAATTAAAAGAAGATATCTTAATGAACAGCTAAACTCAACTGAAGAAGACTTAAGGAACCACACTACTCATGATTTTTACAAAAAAATGTCACAAATCAATTGAAAGGATACGTTCCACAAAATCTTTATTTCAGAAAACAAAATATAAAATTGGCATTTTCAAAATTAATTGTCAAGAATTAGTCAAATATTTCTCACAACTTCTAAATTTCCAACAACCAACCACAAGATTCTCCATATTAAAACCAAAACACACAAATGAACCTTCGTTACCGCTAACTAAAGAAGAAATTTACAGTCACAAAAAAAAAAAGTCATCGGGAGACAACGGAATTGTAGTTGAACTGCTTTAAAACCTTGGTCCAAACACTGAAATAAATCACACAAATCACCCACGAAATTCGGCAGACAGAAAAGATTCCAGAGGATTATGAGTATGGACTAATTCATCCATTACATAAAATGGAAATAAATAAGATGTAAATAACTACAGAGGAGTTTCACTTTTACCTGTGATTTACAAAATTTTGTCTGCATGTATTCTAAAGAGAGCACGAGAAAAACCGGAATCCAAAATTTCATATTACCAAGTAGGTTTTCGACAAAAGAGATCGTGCCCAGAACAGATTATCAACCTAAAACGATTTCAAAAATTAAAGCAACCAGATCGAAACCAGTAGCCGTACATTCTACAAGAACGTGGATTAGACACCACAACTTGAAAATTAATCGAACAAACACTATCTCGCCACTATTATTTAACGTAATTTTAGACAAAGTAATGAAGGAATGGGATATCAAACTAAGAAAACAAAACCACTGGAAATCAATCGAATTAGGAAGAGGTCCAGAAAAATTTTACATTCCATATTTAACATTGGCAGATGACTTAGCAATCCTAACCAACAGTGAAGAAACAGCAGTTAAGCAAATTGAAATCCTCAAAGAATGTGCCAAGAAAGTTAGTCTACAAATTTCCTTTGAGAAAACCGAATTCCTCTGTTCCAAGCTGGATATTCCTAAACTCAGGACAAAGTACGGTGAAATCAACAGAGTTAAACACTTTAAATAACACGATGAAATCATTAATCCTACAGGATATGAAAAAATAGCACAACAAAACAGATTACAGAAAATTAAGTAAGCTTTTGGACTTGTTCAAAGACGGATATAGATTACAAATCATCGAGACAACAGAAATAGTATCAAACATCGAAATTGACATCAGGAAAAGACGAAGTTCTTTCTTTGGCCACTTAAATAGGTTATCTAGAAACAGACTAACCAAACGTTTACTGGATTATGTGAAATCACCTAAGGCATGAACACACCTTGGTAATTGAAGTTAAGAAAGATTTAGCAATAACATATTGTGTCATAGCAGGCACATCAGACAGGAACACACTCATAAATAAATTGACAAGTGGGAAGTTACTCCAAAGAAAGCGAAACCAAACTACACCGACAGAATCTGAACGAAGAAAGAAAAAAACCTTCTGAGAAAAATAAAAAAAATATTGGTAAACCGAGAAGAACTCTAAGAAAGATTGAAGTCACCTGCTTATCGCTCTCCAACTTCGGAGACATTCGCTACTAATAATAATAAAATAATAATAATACCACGTAAGTCTTTTGCGCAGATTTCTGTGTACAATTTAGTGTTTTAGTTACATTGTTACATTGAATAGTTTGTAAGCGGTGAATCACAATGTACTTCATGGTTGCTATCACCAGTAATGCCAGATATGTCGACCAGGGCCAATAGTGGAATATATTGCTTAATGGATAATATGGTACGTAAACGACTACATTACTTCTGCAGAGTTGAGATCGTCTGTCGTAAAATAACAGCAGTAGGGTTTATTAAAAATTAGGCATTTTTGTTGTTATCTTCAAGTCTTCATTTAACCTTTTAACTGCTGTTGACGAGATAACTCGCCCTTAAAAATATTGCCGTATGTGCTACAGATGAGATATCTCGTCATACGTTGGCCGGCCTGGTGTGCTAAGGACGAGATATATCGTCAGTGCCGTATACAATACGCAGCTGTAGATACCTTATCTCGTCTGGACCTCTGACGCCACCTAGCTATAGTTTTATGTACTGTGGTGTGTTATGAGTGCTTTTGTAGTCCTCTTTTGGTGGTGTTAGGAACTACGCGAGTCTAAATGAACCAACACTAGAATGCGTTGAATGGTTGTCTTGTGCGCGCCCCGAGTATTTCGCGCGTGGTAAGTGTTTAGTTATTTTTCGCGCGCCAAGTTTTATCTTTGTTGTCGTAAATTATTTTTGTAGTTTATATATCTTAGTATGTGTCTTGATAAGTTTTGTCTTGTATTTCACCACATGCAACAAGACATTTTACGAAGCACATTATAGTGTTATATGTGTTTAGATACTGTTTTACTTCGTGCAATCCACTCGTTTTGTGTTGTGACTGTAAATAATTCATCCATTTGTCTTTTATAGTTATTATTTTTTGACAGTGATTTTGCAGTGTAAGAGTGCCACAATATATTTTACGAGAGAAATTTTTGTTTTTACTCAAGATGTAAATAATTTTCTGTATGCCTATATATTTTTGTCTACTAGAATCGGCAAACTGTGGAAACTTTTATTTGGTTTTTTACTCTTCTTCACACTTGAAATTATGTACGTATTATGTGATATATTTTTATAAAACTCTATTTGAAGGTCAGCCGCGAACATGAAACGAAAACATTATCACACAGACGAGGAGGCAATAGAAATGATTCTGACTAGAAGTGATAGTGAGGAAGAAGACATTACATTAAGTGATTCTAGTGAGGAGACAGTTCCTGATAATAATGACATGGATACATCAGCCAAGCCATCTACAAAAAAAACTGTTCCTAGCAACGATGCACAGCCCTCAACCTCTACTGGTAGAACAGGAAGTGGCGGTAGAAGAATGGTTTTGGAGGAATCGTCGTCGGAGTCTGAAGATGATTCAGACAGTGACAACAACGAAACACCGAGCAAGAAAAGTAAGTGTGATATATTTGTCTGGTCATCAAAGAATTCGTGTCCTACTACTCATCCTTTTATTGACAGTAATTCGGGATGTAAAGCTAATAATATAAAAGCAGGAAGCTCTGTGTTAGATTTTTTCCTCATGTTTTTTACCGAAGAACTAATGAAGTTTATATCACAGGAATGCAACAAATATTCCCAGTATGCTACTGAAAATACGCAACATGTTCCACACTCCCGTATGCAACAGTGGAAGGACACGAATTTTGAGGAAATGTTTTGTTTTTTGGCCATATGCATGCTCATGTCACGACTGAAAAAACTGAAACTTAATGAATATTGGTCTAAGGATTCTCTTCTGCGAACACCCATTTTTGCAGAAATCATGTCAAGAGACAGGTTTTAGTTACTAATTTGGATGCTACATTTTTCGGATAACAATGTAAATAAGACGGGGGACAGACTATACAAAATTAGGTCGGTTGTAGACAGGTTACGAGAGTCTTTTCCAAAAGTATTTACCCCATTCAAAAGTATGTTGATGAAAGTCTACTCTTCAAAGGACGACTGCTTTTCAAACAGTACATACCATCAAAGAGAAGTAGATTTGGTATAAAAACGTTTGTTATATGTGACTGCAAAACTGGTTATGTACTTGATTTTATTGTTTACACTGGCTCTGTTAGTGACATTGTTGAAAGTGATTTAGGGAAATCAGGTGATATTGTTGCTACTTTGTTAGCTCCCTACTTAGACAAAGGCCACATTGTGTACTTAGATAATTGGTATTCCAGCCCATTGCTGTATATGTGGCTTCATGATCGAGTCACAAATGCTTGTGGCACTGTCCGCAAAACAAGGAAAAATATGCCCAAAATGGAAGACAAGCTAAAAAGGGGGGAAATATCTTTTCAATCATCTGGTCCTTTACTGGCTCTGAAATGGTGTGACAAAAGGGAAGTGTGGATGCTTAGTACGTGTCACACAGTAGAAATGATGGATACAGGTAAGACTGACAGAAAGAGTGGCCAAAAAATCATGAAACCAAATTGTGTTCTCGTTTACAACTCTTGTATGGGATAAGTGGATAGAACCGATATGGTAATTAGTACCATTGAATCAATATGAAAAATTCTAAAATAGTATAAAAAATTATTTTTTCATGTACTATATCTCGCAGTTTTGAATGCTCACACACTGCACACAGTAGTTACAGGCAAAAAAATGCCTATTGCGAAATTTCACTTATCTCTCATAAGGCAACTATTGCAGAAGTATAGCAAAGAAAGGAGGAGATCAGGTGGAGGAAGAACGTCTGAAGAAGACGCACCTTTACGCTTGAAACAACGACACTTTCCAACAGCAATTGCATCGCATGGAGTGAAAAAATTTCCCACTCGTAAATGTGTTGTACGTACACGTCACAGTATTCGCCGTGAGACGAGGTACGCTTGCAAAGACTGCGATGTAGCTCTCTGTATCGTTCCGTGCTTCGAGCATTATCACACAAAAAAAAATTTCTGAAGTACTTTTAGTTACTTCAAGCTATTCTCAAAGCAGTTATTATAAAAGCTTTGTTTAATATCTGCTATACAACTTAGATTGATAAAAAAAAGTTGAATGTCACTTCTTTTTGTAGATATTTACCAGCTTTGTGCATTTAATTTTATATATTAGGGAATGTGTATGAAAATTGTTATTCTTGTGTTTTATATATCTATGTTTTATGTTATAAATCTTATTAGATAAATAGAAAAAATTACAAAAAGGTTGGTTTTAAATATTTTTACTGAATTATATAAAACAAAAATGTTTTTTATAAACGAAAAAAAAAAAAAAGTTATATAAGCTTACCTTTCATGTGCAACATTGAATAAATGCAAAAGTCTGTGTCAACGTATTTTCCAACTGAAACGAAGCTTTTACTTTTAAAACAGAAAGAGTTGTGCACAAGTACTCACAGGATGGTACTTGCAGATAGAAACACACACACATAGGACGAACACATTTCTCCGCGGACGTGCGGTCACAACGTTTCGCAGACTACATCTGCTTCATCAGGTGAGTGGAGGCACACTGAAGTCTATTGTCCAGCGGTGGTTGGTAATCAGTACACCTAGCGGCCAGAGGGCGAACTAAGGTGCGGCGGGGAGTTTGAAATGAGGGTTTGTTATCTGAGGTTAAGGCCAGGTGGCCGTCTGGATTTTGTGATGTATTGATGTGCCAGTTCCCAGCGTCTTAATTCTGCTTTGTTTTTGTTATTCAACAGTGGTAGGGCCCTCACCACTCTGGTTGTATAACAGGAATCAAAGTTGAAGTTATGAAGTGCTGCATGTGCAGCAACCGGCTATTACTGTTGTTTGTTATGGTAGTGGTTCTACAATTATTTTCTACAACAAGAGACAAAAATATCAAAAATTGTGCCCTTAATAGCAAAATTAATCTTCTAGACATAAGGGGTTTCTCAAAGGACTGACAAATAAATAAAGCATTCTCCTACTTATAATGTATTGAAAACATTATGATGCAAACAAAACTAATAATATTTACACATAATGAGCTTTTACAACATAGTCAACCATTAATACAATGAAAAGAGAATTATGACATGCAGTAGAAAGTTTTCAATATTGGCCATGAAAATGTACAATGTAAAACTTGCATATTCCTGAGTGAATTCAATAGCGAAGCTTCAATTCTTGAATTGAAAAAGCTGAGCTGGAGTGTGTCACTGGGTGAGTTCGATAGTGAAACCTTACATCTTGAATTTAAAAATAAATACATCTAGCAAAACACAATGTTTATGTAATGTGCTCTGTTTCTGGAGTTTCGGTTGTTGTCCACTGAAAGAGTTCTGCATAAAAGTCATTAACTATTTCAGGAGGAATAAATCTCTGCAGTTTCTTTACGTCTTCCATTTTCTTCTTGTTCATTGGTACACAACCTTCCATGTAAGCTAATTCTGTTGGCATGTCTGGCTTGTCACTGGAAGACTTTAATACGAACGTATGATCAACGAGTCCAGCAATGAATGGCAAAGCTCGAACTGTTCCAATATGGTCAGCAGAATAGACAAATTCCATAAATTTCGAGACATTGAAATGCTGTTTCTGATCTCGGGGCACACTCCTTGCACAAGACTGTGTCGATATGACATTCCTTTTATAAAATTTAGGCCACCAATGTTTGAAATTTTTTATGTCTTTGGACTCCACCATGTGCACTGTAAATTTTCCAAGATTGACTGTACTCTGTGTAATGAGCTCTACATATTCTTTAGGTGTGTAAATGCGATCCGTTCGTTTAATTTTCCTTTTAATTACACTGAAATCTCTATCACAGGGTAAAAAAGGATGCCCTCTGATCGGGAAGTAATGGTGAACTGTCTGAAACCGACCTGTCTCTACAAGTGCCAACAAAAATCTCACAATAGTATTGTTCTTGTTTTGGCCCCCCGTTCCATCAGAAAACAGATGCAGATGCAGATGTCTAACATTTGGGCTGATTTCATTAGTCATGTAATCTAGCAGAAAAGAATATACCTCGTTCAGCCCTTTCTTCGCTATTCCTTCATGGTAAATGTAAATTTTTGCACGCTGTGCTTTGATGTCATGTATGTTGAACACATTCATAGAGAGTTGCCCCAAATAAAACGTCTCCTGCACAGGAATTTCTGGCAATTGCATGTTCATCATAAAGTCCATACAAATACCAGCCACTTCACCATCTTCCAAACATTGATGTCTGACTGTCTCAATAGTTTTGTAAAATTTGTTGGCTCTTCTCTTGCGCACTAATAAGTCAGCTACATGAACCCGCTTAGCAACATCATTAATTTCTGGACTTTTAATTTTCACTGAAAACTCTTCACACTGACAGCAAGTGTCTACTTGTGGTCTTCCAAACGCAAGGCTGAAATTCTCTTGAAACACCTTCAAGTAAAATTTGTAGGTTACATCAACGTCTGGGTTTTTTTTTTCTTTAAATAACTGCCACATTTTTTTACGTTGAGTGAAGCACTGAGATAACGAAATGTTTGACTTGTGTAATGTGCTTCTTTTGTAGGGAAAGAATACACTTGATGACATGGCCCTGTTTTGTGTTCCCAGGGGTATTTTTACCTCTTGCATCCTTTGGTGATTTACCTTGAGACAACAAGTTGCAAAGTCGTCGAACACAATCACTAGAAATTCCATGAACAGAAATGAAAGCATTTTTACACACTTGCACTCTTCCACTTGACGTACTTATGGTGTATTTGAATGTGTGGGATTTAGGTTTTTCGCTTGTGGCATCAGATGCATCAGCAGAACATCGTGGACGTTTCCGCTTGATTGGTTGGCAATCGATAAGACTTTGTAGATATGCGTCCTGTTCATTTTTTGTATCAAAGTCAATGAACTTCGTGTAGATCTGTAGTGATTCGTCTTCACAGACTCTCGAAGGAATGCATTTCCACTTGAACCTGGAACATTATTATTTAATTTTTAAGTTTATTTTACTAATTTTTTCTTTTACTATTTTACACAGTACTAGTGAAGTGAGTTTTACGGCCTTTTAACAGCTAAGGTCTTAAGAGCTGATGGGGGTGAATGTTGGATGGAGCAGCACCAGAATGAAAGGTAGGATAAGTGGGAGAACGCTGATAAAACTCGCCAAACAGCGGCATTGAACGGCACGATTTCCAATTGCAAAAAATACAGAGTGGCCCGGCCAGGGATTGAACCCGGATCGTCTTAGTGAAAGATGAGTGATCTAACTGCTCAGCCACCGCGGTCCCTACACAATACAAAAAAAACATTTATTATCTGATGATAATAGTTCAATATTAATAGTTTTATAACTTTGCCTCAGTTTGTTATCTTTAAAACAAGAATAATACCATTATTTAATAATTTTTCCCTGTTAAATTAAATGATTATCAAGACTTATGATGTGAAAATATTGCACTGATACCAAAGGCCTGATTATAGATATTATTTACGGCAGTGAAGCAAGCATTGTGTAACAGTCAATTTGCGAAATGCTGCCTTATTGCCACAATAATGAACATGCACTTAAACACACTGGCTTTTTTAATGTTACAAATCATTCATAATACTGCTTTATGAAGTGCTTGTAGGCAGTGTCATAAAAACTTTTGCCACAAATAAATCAGATATGGGAAAGTTGGCCATATTTTTATTTGAAGTAAGTTTCCTAATATTATAAGCATCACAGGTTCTTTAAAAACTTGTTATGAACACTATGAGTGCTATTATAACATGGTTATGTTACTTACTTGCATTCGTTTCCATTAGCCTTGGCTTCCACAACTTTACCTTTCCAATTCACATACTGCTCATTTTTAACTCTTGCCTTTTTTATCTTTTCACTTTGGTACTTGACCTTTTTTATACCCTTCTTCCTCTTGTTTTGATCATTTGTATCACTTTCACTACTACTCGAAGACATTTTGATAATTTATCAACACCATAGATTAATAGAGCACGCATTAGACCTTTATACTGGAGTTGCGACAACAGCAGGTACAGGTTGCAGCACCATATACCCTGAAAAATACTGCAATCTGTTGGTCACAAAAGTAGTTAATTGAGAAACCCCTCATGTCCAGGACATGAGGGGTTTCTCAACGAACTGTTCATTTGAACCCTTCAGTTTCTATGTTGTTTGTATTTGGAGATGTGTGGTTTCTCCGTGAACGGGGATGTGGCTTGCTTTTTTATATATGTTTCTGTATATAACTCCATTTTGCCAAAAAGTAGACATGTGGGGTTTCTCAAATGACCGATTCAGATAACAAACCCTCATTTCAAACTTCCCGCCGCACCTTAGTTCGCCCTCTGGCCGCTAGGTGTACTGATTACCAACCACCGCTGGACAATAGACTTCAGTGTGCCTCCACTCACCTGATGAAGCAGATGTAGTCTGCGAAACGTGACCGCGCGTCCGCGGAGAAATGTGTTCGTCCTATGTGTGTGTGTTTCTATCTGCAAGTACCATCCTGTGAGTACTTGTGCACAACTCTTTCTGTTTTAATTGTAATTAGTAGCCTAGCGGCCTTTCCCGCCATTGAAGCTTTTACTTTAGCAGAGACTAAACTTGTTTGTGGTTTAGTTCACCTTTGCATTTTAGTACAGGTAAATATATGTAAAATGAATTTATTTATAAGTCAATAGATGTAAAGAAAAAATTTGTGCAAAGTATATAATGTGAAAAGTATATTTTATGAATGTATGCGAAACATTTAGAAAATTAGAAAAAAAAATGCATTACTGTAATTTTTTATTTTGCCATTGTTTTATGTTTAAGAAATTTTACAAATATATATGTGTGAGTATAGTAAGGCTTAGTCAATAAATTTAAAAAAAATAACTGATAGGTGAGATGTTATGTTTATCAGAAGTAATTCTCTGGGTACCAAACTTAAAATCAAATAGTATATATAAGAATGTATATCTATAGAAGAAACTGATGGGACTACTTTAACAAAATATAAATTTGAATAATATAAAAAAAAATCAAGTGATTTTGCTTAAACATTATTGCTACTGATTTATTTACAAATAACATTTAAATTAATAGAAAACACAACATAAATACTTTCATTTGCAACATCAAAAAATGAAAAATATGCAATTTTTAACTAAGTCGAATAAGATTTTTTTAAGAAAAAATGTCCGAAACAAAAAAAAAATGTTTTACCAGATGATGATAATCAAATATATATAATCACCATAGAGAAATGTTTAAAAAAAGAATTCAGCACCATGAGAAAACTAGCATTAATAATAGCTAGCACATGCTATATAACATGTTATATAGATAACAGCAGCCAAAGGGTTAAGGAACATAGGAATGAGCCCCATATGGCAAAACATGTTTATTAAGCTTAACTTGGAAAGAGTGCATTGTCTCATTTAATTTTTGTAAAGTTGCAACGGAAATGTCAGTGTATAGAAAAAGAAGTTGTGTTATTTGCATTTTGAGGTAAATGCAATTTTCACCTAAAATTAAAAAATTTGAAAAAAAAAAAAAAAAAAAAAAAAAAAAAAAAAAAAAAAAAAAAATTAGAAAAATTCAGCCACAACATTTACAGAAGAGCAGTATGCATTAATTTTTTTATTGTTATAAGTTTCAGTCATATTGTTACAAAAAAAAAGTAATATATTTATTTTATTTATTTAAAATTTTACACGTCCTCTTACAGCTTCACAACCGCAAAGATACGCGGATGTAAAGAGGAAAGGTATTGTTCACAGTTTACTTAAAAAATAGTGCTATTAAGTTATTGAAGTTTAACTGTTTTGATTTGTGTATTTGTACGTGAAAGATACTTACATTTTCAACATGACAGAAATGTTTTAGGAGCAGTCGGATTGAAAACCAGTAGATACATTAGAGTGTAGTTTGATAGAAAATGTAAGCCAAACGTAATTCGTAATAAACTTCACGCACAACACTGTTATGTGAAAGAACTTCTAAGTGTAGATGCATTTTATTTAACTACACAATTGCATTATGATCTTATCAACTATTTCACCTGCTCTCAACAAGAACACAGCGATAATGAACATATATTTTTACTGTGTTTAGGTGTTTTCCCCACATATTTCTACGATCTAAATCTTTTTCATGAGCGAAATGATAGTGACAAAGTTTCTTTTTGTGCTTGTTTCTTAATTGATCTTTCAAAAAAGCTATAATTAAAATAATACATTATCACAAAAAAAAAAGTTTTTACTTAAACTTTGTTATACATGTGTCGATAATGTAACTTTTGGAGGCCATAGGTTATTTTTTAATTTTCATGCAATTTGTACATTTTTATTATTTGTTGATACAAACACATCAGAATACGTAACAAATACAGTGTATATATTTAACTGTACTCAATTTAAATGCCTATGGCAACATTGAAAGATATTACTGTATTTTAATTAATATCCATGTAGAACTGTTCTTCAAAAGTTCCAGTTTTACCGCCAACATACTTTAACAGGATGTCCAGCAAAAGTGGTATTTCCAATTCCAGTACATTTCCCACATTTCCTGAGAAACTCCAGTACAGTGCTTTAAACGTGATACGATGTTAACTTGTGCTACCCATGCAGACTATCGATAAACATTCAATTTTTATGTTACTTATAGATGTGACAAAGGTGTAAAAATATTATTTGCCTAGTATTTAATTAAAATACTTTCCTTTATACAGATTTGTAAATTGATTGAATTGTTGAAAGTCCTCTTTTGCTACATCTGAAGTTTCAGTCCATGTGAACAACATAGAAAAATTTATGAATAGAATTGTGGGAATAATTTATAAAACATGAGGACCAGCACAATATAATATTTATTATGGTTTATACAGTCGTAAATCAGACACGTTTCTTGGAAAAAAATGTACAATGCAATAAAATGTAACAGTTAAAGCTTATATTATCCTCCAGGGTTTTTCACTGTCCTAACAACATTACAACTGTTCGCTAAATTAATTTACGTCTGTCAGCAAAATTTATCTACGTCACATTTTACGAAACATACTGTACGTATAAACAATATTCGGTAAAGGACACACGTGCTGGGATAAATATTTGAATTTTCAATTTTAACCTAATTACCTTGAATATATTCAATCGTGTTTCGCATCTATATTTCCTATTTGTATGCACAACAATTTTATCCTTGTTATTTTCACTGTTTTTGCTGCCAATAAAATAATGCTACATTTTGCCATTCACTCCTGGTTTTTTCATACGGCGCATGACGAAAATTTTTGCAGTTTCCGGAGACATCAATTAAGTAAAATTATACATGACAACTTCATCGGAGTCGCAACAATATTTGTACTTATTCCTTGCTGTCACAATACTAAACAACATAAAAAATTACCAAGTACAAAGTGAAAAAAGGATAAATAAACGCATTCACTAAACCTCGTAAACATTCGCCCGCCATTTTCACATCTACTTCGATATACTCAAATCTCCCTTTCCCTGCCGAAAATCGATTCTGCCAAGTCACTTGCAATCGATTCTCGAATCGTAGGCGTTATTTACTACGGAAACCGTTAAAATTGTGACTTAGCGATTTTAAACATTCGCGTCTTTACGCGTCGCGAAAATCACTTTTCTATTGAAATAACTAAAATCGCAGCTGTCAAAGTACCTTCCAATTTCTTGATGACTGACAACGAAACGATCAGTGGCTGAGAAATTCCCGCAGAAAAGACAAATTTCAAGTACATTTCCCACACATTCCCGAGCCCGAAAAATTCATGTACAATTCCCGTACTTCCCGCAATTTCCCGATCGCTGGACACCCTGTTTAACGTCTAAAGGCCATCGGTTTGAATTCCCACCAAAAATACTTCAGCACGTGAATGTAAGTGTAATTTAAACTTTTCAGTGCAAAACATGTCAAGGACCCGTGATTCAAACAGTTTAAGGAATGTAAGCGAAGAAACTTATCTGTTCTCATATATTACAACTACCACCCCAAAAAATTGGAATGTAAAATAACGCTGTATCTATATAATATGGCAAAGTAAGATTATGTGCTTACGACATTTATCACGTCTATGAAACGTGTACCTCTATTCTGACGTGTTGCTAGGTATAAAAATAAACTAACATTTTAAGTTTAGGTCTTATGATGATGTGTGATATACCTGAGAAACAAATAGAGAAGCAGAATGCTTGCTGATTGATAGTTATGTAAGTTATGTTGATTATTTAGTTGAAAAAAGAGAACACTGAAAATACTCAATTTGAATTACCACGATGTATATAATAATCTACGCAAGAAAATAATAAGTCAGTTTAGTTTTTACACATTTAATGTTTTCGAATTTGATGTATTGTTGTATGTAACATCAAAAGTTTAAGACACTGTATAGCAAGTACAAACGATCATTCAAATAAACATTGATCTGTGTGTGAATGAACCGAGAAAGATTATGTGGTCAGGTATTACTCTTGACCGGAAGCGGTAGAAATTTCCGTTTTCTTCATTTTCTACCTGTTGTCAAAAAACGATAGACAGATTTCTGGTTTCCTCGATTGTTCGAACCCTGATGCGCCACATATTCTTCACAAAATATACCTATAGTTTCTCGCCTTCCATATTTTGCTTCGCAGTTTATTTTCGTAAGTCAATGGAACTTCGTTTAATATATTCTTTTGACGAAGTAATTTACATTAAGAAAATTAACATACAGTACCATTGGCAGGACAGCTCTCAAATACACTACAAAAATATTGCAATCAGTTACAGAAATAATTTTCAATTTCTATGTGTTAGGTTCGCAAGTGTATTTGGGCGCACGGGGCATATTGACTTGTTCCAACAATGGATGACCAAACAAGGCGGGTGAGAATACCTACTCTTTACAATACTGTACATGCACTTTGAGTCGATGTCACATCTGACTGGGTTGCCTAGCAACTACATCTCTGGAGAGAAGCATCGACGTTTACTACCTGTCATGACTGTTTTCCTTAAATTAATTACATTGTGGAAATAACACTCATTGAACATACATTTCCCGATATTTTTAATGCACTTAACAATTTTCATAAACACACACGAGATCACGTTATGCTGTAACTTTTTAACACACTTTTGTCACTGCACGAGCCAAAAAGTTCAGGCGTGTTTCTCCATTACGCGGAACGGTAGATAAAATACAATTTAAATGTAAATCCACGGACTTCAGACATGATCAGAAGATACTGTTACTCGCACAAACCAATAGAAAAAATATTCGCGCCACGCCAAGTAAACAATAAACATCCGACAACGATTAACAAACGTATCAGCAAACCGTATGGTAGGAACAAAAGCGAACTGAGAATCCTATGTTGCCAAGTCTACGCTGTCAATTTCTACTACGAACTCTTGGGAAAAACACCACAACTGTTTAAAACCTACATTATTAACAAAAAATTCATTCAAATTTACGGCATTTTGCAAATACAGTCGAACCCCGCTACTACGACATCGGCAACTACGACAACAACGCAACTACGACAATATTCTCAATCCCCTTAAAAAAAAAATTTAAAAAATTAAAATTGAAAAATGCATGTATTAAAAATACTATTTAAAGTAGGAATGATGTTTTAAAATACGTCTGTAAGCGTGCATAATAATAGAGGTGGTGTCCGTTAATAAATAAGTCGCAGCTATTAAAGAAAAAAAATCGGCGAAAAACTCTAAAAACGTCTCCTGAAATACATTTGCGCAGCGCGCCTGGATAGGTAGGCCGCGCGCCTGGTAAGTTAGACCTTGCACACAACACCGAAGATAAGCAGGTAACGTGATGACGCATCTCTCTTCCGTCCTCTTTCTCCCTCTCCATTTCTGCTCCTACTCACACCACGCGCACTGTCTACAGCCTACGCGTAAAGGCTGTTCACGGTAAAATGAACACTTTTGAGCACCTAGTTACTGTTTTCTCTCGGCCGATTTGCATTCTTCCGTCGCCTATTTATGATAAACATTTCCGTTTTTATATTAGACATAGCGTATATTTTAAACTCAACTGAAATTTTACGTCCGCGACCACTACAAAATATATTTATTGATTGCTGTTCTCATGGAAATAGTTTTGAAAAGTGTTCACTTTACAGTGAACAGCCTATAGCTTGCTCTGTACATCGACTGCGTGCGTAGCAACAGTGAAGCCAAGCAGCTCATGTTTTCTTCTTCAGCCCTTCCCGTGCTACATCGACAGTAAAGTAGCCGTATGAAAATAACCGTAACCGCACCGTAAGAATAGACAGGTTTCTATCCCTGTTACGGTCTTACGGCAGCTAAGTAGCGGTACGGTGTGTTGTAGCATGCATCTCTCAAAAGTGTTTGTTCAATTTTTACGGTTATTTCTTACGGTGATTCTAGCACCTCCTTTGTGATTCCGAGCAAGGTCAGCAAATGAGAGGGCGACACAAAAAAAACCCTTTGTTTGTCTCGTGCGTCGCCCTTGCCATTGTGTGTTTACACAGTTCTCGCGTAGCTTGGTTTTTGGATACATCTTGTGATGTTGCGTAAGTTTCTTGGCTTTATTTTATTGGATTTCGACTTTGGATTTTATTTGGAACTGACTGGATTGATTATTGACGTCCTTTATGCGCGATTATATTGGATTACGATTTTATTTACGGTTTTGATTAAGTATTTGTAGGAAATGTTTAGGAACCTTGTATATTATTTAATAAAAAATAAAGATGCCGTACAATTAAAATATTACTAAGTTCTTTTTACCGTGATTTTGTGTAACAAAACGCTGAAAATATATTACCGTGCGCAAAAAAAATTACAGTTGCTACATTCAACACTTTACTACGCCCGACACCAAAAATATGTCGCGTTACATTCACGCAACTCATTTTCCTTGCCGACAAGAAGTTGTGTTTATATTTCTGTGGTTTATTTTTATTTTCTGGTGAGCAGAGAAGTCGAATTAATACGTCTGGGGTAGGTATTGTTTTTATTTTGGTCTGCACGCA
>PNEQ01000750.1:20307-31002 GCA_003012365.1 Medauroidea extradentata
TGGGTTTACTATACTGTACAATCCTGTAGAAGCGTTTAACGTAACAGAAATATAAGTATCGAGCGTTTAAACACTTTACAATCGTAACATATTTCCAGTACGCAACACTAATATTATACTACACAGACATGCAGTAGCCAGTCAGGCACGAGCTGTGCCGTAGAGGCTAATGGCGCATGAAGCGCCCCAGTGGACAGCTCAGAAACTAAGACTTATAGCTCGTCACTCGTGCCGCTGCGGGCCTCGCGCCATCGCCGTTTTTAATTTTATTTCTATCTTTCAACACGAATTGGGGAGGGTATTATAAGCTTATCTAGTATCAAAATCTTCAGAAAAAGTCAGCGTTTAATATAAAAACATTACTTTGTTTTAAAAAACCGTGTTATTAATGAGAGTAACACTGATACACGGTATTAGAGCAAGAAAAACACGGACTTGAACAAAAAACAATTTTTTTATGGGTTAGAAAGGGAATTTCGGCAACTACGACAACGACGCAACTACGACAAAATTCTCGAGAATTATCGCTTGTCGTAGTTGCGGGGCTCCACTGTAGTACGCAAGAAACACCACGAGAGTAATTTTTTACCACTACGGAAACTTGAAAACATCACAACACATTATCAGGGAAACTATTGGTCTGGCAACACTGGCGGGAACCACTGAAAATTCTGGTACCAAACGCCAAATAAAATCTTATTTGCTACGAAACACTGGTACCACGCGTCAAATCCATCATTCCACATAACTATAATATCGGTACTAAAATATATGAAACTAGAAAATTGGTATGCGTACCAATAAAATGGTATGTTGTGTTCGCGGAAATGTTCGTTCACCAAATTTTGAAATTCCCGGTTTTTTTTAGAGAACTCCCCGACTTTTCCCTGACTTCTCCAGACGTCTTATTAAATTCCCTGACTTTTCCCGGTTTTCCCGGTCGCCCGCCACCCTGAATACATAACGTTATAATTATGATGTTCTTAATTCACTTACTTGTAATCCAAAATAAAATTTTTCCCAATTATGTCGTAATCATATGAAATAAGTAATATTTTCCAAATGAACATGGTGAAAAACAACTAAATGCTGGGACATTAAAAGTCAAGAACAATCACAACTAACAATTAAAAAAAAAAATCTTTTATGCTTTTTTTTTTTCCCCAGCATCATCAAAGTAATGAGTTCATAACATTATCTGGAACACTATCTTGGGAAGCAACAAAGTTTCTGAGAACACCCAGAGATTCCCAAGCTTGTAACATAGTAACTGGAGCTACCTCATATTCATTGCTGTCCTCACCACTGTCTTCTTCCACATTTTGCGACATCACAAGTAGCTCTTCTACTGGCACTGTGTGACAAGGTAAGATGTCATCTGCTGATACGTAGTCATTGAAAGATAATGAAAAGTTCAAGGCCTCTTCCAGAGTTTGCCATTCATGTGGTGGTAACAGTGTCACAAGTTCATCTTTATTATTTTCTACAGATGTAGATGGCAAAGCAGTATGTTCAGCACTTGCATCATTGCCATGGATAAAGCCTGCTTTCCCAAAACAATTTGAAATGACTGAAGGCTGAAGAATCTTACACAAACGTGACCTGAATTTCTGCTTGAAGACCTTGATGATCCCCTGGTCCATGGGCTGGAGGCAATAACTGGTGTTTGGTGGAAGGAATTCTACGCGAATATTCCTTAGAGATCTGTTGGTTGGGTGTGCTGAGCAGTGGTCTATGAAAAGGATCACTTTCCTGTTTTGGCAACCGATCTTAGCATCTAGGAATTGCAGATACTGCAAGAACAGTTTACATGTCATCCAGGCATTCATGTTACTCTCATATCTGCAAGGTAAACTTTTAATGTTTTTAAAACATAGAGATTTTGCCGATTTTTTGACCACAAGTGGTGGGAGTTTTTAACTGCCATCCATGTTAGCTCCAAGTGGCACAGTGATTCGTTCCTTACTTCTTTTACAACCACTGCACTTTTCGCCTTTGAAAGCAAATGATTTGTCAGGCAATAAATTAAAAAACAAAGCACATTCATCCAAATTGAAAATATATTTTGCCTCATAATCATGCAAAAACGAAGGAAGAACAGTGGTTTGCCAGTTCTCTTTCACTTCATCTACACATGCACTTTCGCCACTGACTGCCTTGTAAACAATGCAAGTTCGTTTCTTGAAACGGTCTATCCATCCGTTCAACGGTTTAAAATCAACAATACCAAGCCTCAGAGCTATTTCTAGGGCTTTCTCTCGCAAAATTGTTCCGTTTATGGGAACATTTGCTGCATGAACCTGCCTAAACCATTCTAGAAGCATGTAATCTATTTCCTGATATTTTCCACACTTAAGTTTTTTTACAGTAACAGATTTGGCCGAACATTCTTTTAATATTGTCTCCCGATTTGAAACAATTGTGTTTAACGTGGTGTAATGCGTCTATGCACTCTTACTTATTTTACGTTTATTGTTTTTTGCTGCCGGATAGCCCAGTAGAATGTCATTAGCTACTTGTACTCGTTAGGTAAATTAAGAATGGTTGAAAGCACAAGTCACTTTTTTTTAGTTCCACGGGTCGGTTTATTGCCGTTTGTTTATCATAACAGATCTTTTGATATACAGCACCTTCGTACATTCGGCTTGCACCCTGCGTGCTGACACAAGTTCGGTTTTAGCCCTAGCTGAGGTCCTGTGAGAGATTACTATCACCGAGTGTATTCAGTACCCGCTGTATTACCGGTAACTTATTCAAAACTAGCCGATTTCAATCAAGGCTGCGGTGACAGCACTTCTCTAGACCGTACACCAACCACTTTTAAGCTCGCCAATTAGCTGCCAGTCTCGCCTTTTATACCACCGGGCAACCAAAATTCCGTGCCCTCTGGCACCGCACTTTGCTACCCCGGCGCGTCGCTACCAACAACCCTCAGCCAGGGCAAAACACTCCCCTAGTGCCAAGCCATCCTTACAGATTACTCCACCGTCACACAGCTAGTAATTTTTACATTTCGTTACACTTATATGCTGATTTAAGATACTGTCAATTCATTCAATAGGTTTCCAAAACGGTGATTATGCTATACAGTGAAACCTCGTATTTACGTTACCGTTATTTACGTTTTCCTGCGAATTGCACTTTTTTCTTCAGGTCCCGTTTGTCTGCCGTTTAGCGCAATGTTACATTTTCCCGCATATCACATCATCAAAATTTTATTTTTCCCGCTATTTACGTTTTTCGCCCACGTTTTCGCCATCCGAAGACAATAAAAACACGAGATTTCAAAGTCATAGATGACAAAGAAAGGACATCTAAACTGGTTTGGAAATAGAACAGAAAAAACTGCACAACAGGTTGGTGATCACGTGCAAAGCCATAGGAGAATGACCGTGATCGCGTGTAATGCTAGCGCTCACGGCACAATAAATTCAAGATGGCGGCAAGAAAACGCTGCTGCCGCTAGCGCTATCGATTGTCTCAGACGCTATCGATAGATATATTCACGTTGGCAACATTGATCTCTTCACGTACGTTCGTTTGTCTTTGTAAGCGCAAATAACGGTAACTTTAACCTAAAATTTTCAAAACTTGTTTGAAAATGTTTATTACAAACAGTTGTGTTTTAAATAATTTCCATTTAAGTGCAGCGTGTTTTAATGGTTATAAAACGGTAATGTAATCGAAAAAAATAGCTGACATTGTCGATAAAACAAAAACATACTGTAATAATAGAGAAGTGTTATGAGTTCGTGGGAACATGTGTTGATCTGAATAATGAAGAACTGTACATTCCCGTTCAAATGCTTACCGTTTTTGTCTAAATTTATGATAGCATTTGCAAAAAAAAAAAAATCGTACATTGCGGAACAGTATTTACCAAACGATAAAGAAAAATTGGATCTAACATTTTTAGATGTTCTCTTGGTATGTGCACGTGCCATAAATCTTCCTGCAACAGTATATTCGATTCCGATATTGGTAATTTACACTGTACCAAATTTTATGTGGCAAAATATGATAAATACATAGCTTGCATGAATACTATCACTTTGATTTTACCTGTAGAGAGTTTTTTAAGCAACATAAAAACACAAGTACAGAATAAGGTAAGCTGAATGGTTTTTTTGAGATTTCCCTTCATTTACACTTTCCCGCTATTTACACTTTTTTGCCCTGTCCCCCTGGAAAGTGTAAATAAGGGGTTTCACTGTATTTAACCTTATGACATTACTAATTAACTAAATTCCTTGCGGATGAAGAAACAGTTCCTACCCCCAGGGGACTATTTGGTTGACGTCACAAGAGTCTAAAAATTCCAGAGTCGTCGTCTGGCCAATCAGCACAGATGTGACCATATTTGGTGAGGTTTCCTTCAGCCCAGCCTCCCTTCGCCGGCGCCAGCCTGTTGACTGGGCTAATGATCATCACTTCCCCTTAGACACAGCAATTTAAATAAACACTAATATACTCTAACAGGTGCAAAATACAAAAATAAGTTATTTAGATAATCTGCAGGAAATTAAATACTGATTTGTTTGATACCACACTCGATATGGCTCCTATAAATTTAGTGTGACATTAACATGACTGTATACTAATAATCAACAATCTAGATTTCACAACAAACTCTTACAGAGGCAACTTCTGACCACATAGAACTGAAAGGAGAGTAAATGCTGCAATGCACTAAATGAACAGATTCATATGCAGTTTCAAAACAAAACTGATAAATTCACATTTATCATCCTAATTTAAGCAAAATTAACTAAGACTAACAATAAGCTAACTCTATTATTAGCACACCACAATATGTAGTAACCTTGTAACATATAATTATTCAATAAAGTACTAGAGGTCAGGTGCCCATCCACCTTACAGTGGTGATGGGTATTTCTAGATCCAGTGCAAAGGAGATGCATGTTTTCCCACGATTTCGGTCCACGTGGTTGATAATATCCAACTTCTCCGCCAAAGAAAATGTTTTCCGTTTTTTTACGCCGGTACTAGACATTTTGTTCACACACAGCACAATTTCACAGCAGCATACATCACACTTAACGTTTATAATAAATTGACATGCTTATTATCAATAAAGCTTCCTTTCCACAAAAGGTTAAGCACGTTGCTTGTGCCGGAAACGTAAACACGACCACAGAATACACACCAGTCATGTGAACACACACATCAACACCCCTGTTGTACGGCCGTATTTTCAATGCTCGTAATTGGCTGCTTTCAGTTAGTTACTGGACTGATCGTTAGGCTTGAGGTGCGAGCTATAATCCGACGTGATTTTTCACGAAGTGTACAGCATTATGGATGTGTGTTGTGATATCTACGACCCAAAGAAATCTGTTTTGGCGCAGTTTGCGCACTTTGTAAATATTGTGGTTAGGAAAACAACGCATTTATTAGTGTGAAGAAGCAAAATGGCATGTTGTGTGTTAATTTTCAAGCCAATTATTTTATAGTGAGAAAGTAAATACGTTATGTGCAGGAACACAATAACATTATTTGAAGGAAATGTTTACATTGTAGTAATGGGCAATTTGTCGGGACCAAAAAAATACTGAGTTATAAACGTGAAAACGTTATGAACGGGAATGTTACAGGTGGGTTCCACTGTAATTATTACAATAAAAATTCTGTTAAACAAAGTCTTGGCAACGGTCATTGTCAGCTGTACACCTTGCAGTACCCTCCGTGAACCTCTATCGGTGTCGGCCCCGTGGCACCATGGCCAGACTGGCCGAACTCATCTACATATCTTTAAAATAAACACCAAAAACTTTCTAACTGCAATCAAATTAAAAATATTGATTTCTCGTAAAATTTCTAAGAGTCCAAAGTTGCTTGAATTTTTATGCCGTTTCAGAAAAGTCCACACAAGACATATTTATTTTAAATTCACGTGCCGTCCGAAAACATAACTTAGAATAATTCTAACTCCAGGCTTGAGAACACATTATTTGACATTTAAATATTACAATGAGAAAACTTATCACTAGCAATTGCTTCCAGACGCGGTATTCTGTTGTTGTACTGTTTCGCCAGGCCCAATAGCGGTTTTACATTTAAGAGTGAGTTTTCTAGGCGATATCCTATTCAGCAAAATTATGATATTTAAATTATTTAACCAAATGACTTTCTTAGAAGATTATTAGGATTAAAACATTTAACTCTTATTGGAACAAATACTATACATAAGAATGGCGGGAAATAGGATGCTAGGATAACAAAGTAATGTAACGGACAGAAGTACAGTGGAATTCCATTACTACATACGAGAGTTCGTAACAGAACAAAAAATTGTGGTAATTACGAGTTGTCATAATAACCGAATGTTTTATACACTAGACCCTTGATTTTACGAATACTGACGGTTCCATTTGTGACATTCGTAAAATTGCTACCTTCGTAAAATCCAGGGTTCGTAAAATCAGGGGTCTAGTGTATAAACAAACAATTTTCTAGGTTATTAACGTATGTGGGATAGGAATAATAACAGTACAGTTTACCTTGGCTAGTATCTCTGATATCACAAAAAAAGACTGCCAAAAACGATAGGCATGTGTTTATTAGGTTTAACATTCAATAATTTTATTTATTTTTTGATCTCCATTAGCTTTTTGTTACCATTTTCACTCACTACAGCACTGCAAAACGTAAGGTAAACAAAACAAAGGTTGACATCAAGCGAGGTGGCAACTAAAACGAACAGCACTGCCAGCTCACTTGTGATTGGCTGAAACGAACAATGCTGCATCAATAAGATCTTATGATTGGAATTACAAAAGACGCACGCGACTGTTCCATATTACCCACGTTGTCAAGTATTCAAAGCGACAATAACGGTTTTTAGTAAGAGTACATCTCTAAAATGAAAACCTATCGGCTATCGTTAATAAATCATAACACGTAATGTATAAAAACCCAACACAAGAAGTTTATTAACTTACTCGGATTACGCTGGGTAGAGTAAAACTTCAAGTCCAGGCGTCAAAAAGTGATCCAAATGAAGTTTGCTTTTGGTGCGTTGCCATGATCGGAAAAATCTAACATGTTCTACAAACTACTCTAGAAGGTTGAGTTACACAAACTTAACTTTTTAACTTCTTGCAGTATAACATAAAAAAAAGATAGTGAGTTTGAAACTGATTCTACAATGCCGTTCGTTATCATAATAAAACCAAGATGCATGCAAGCGATGTTGTGTACTCAGTCCATGGGCCACATTCGATTTCGCGCTGTACCAAGATGGCGTCCATAACAATCGAGGACGAGCAAGTCACAGCAGCGTTGCCAGATGCAACTGCATTTCCACCGTTGCCGTATCTCACATTGTTCACTCTGCCATGCTAAGTCGAACGATGATTATCACATGCGCTTGTATTTATTATGTTTACATATAATTTAATAAAAATCATTTTGCGCGGTATGTTGATGATTGTTGACTGTGAATCTCTCGTATCTACGGAAGTGCTCATGACGATACCACTCGTAAATACCGAATATTTATATACATATTAAACTGCATAAACAAACTGACGGTGCATTACAAAACAGTCTATAATTACGAACGTCTCGTAATATCCCGTACTTGTAGTTCCACTGTACGTGTACTTACAGTTTATACGTGTAAATAGGTACACACACACGAAGGGATGACAAATTTTTGCACGGAAGCACGGTCGTGACGTTTTGCCAGTATTAAACTGTCTTCCTCGGGCAGCAAGACATGACACACTGCAATTACTTACAAATGTATAAACACTAGCAGTTTAAACATTTACAGACAATGGCTTAAAATAGGGTGGCTGGGCAACACACTTGGGCTTTTGAAAATAATAAAGGCATCATCACTGCCCTACATCTAACTGATGCTAAGCTGACCAGCTCTTGGTTCTGAACTGTCAGTAACACTGGCTAGCATTATTTATGCTAACAAATAAACGTTAACAGGGACTAAGCAAAACCCTATAAACACAACTGACTTATCAAAAAAGTATGCCCCAAGCTTCACACACTAGGCAATGTTACGTATGTGTGTTCCTAGATCATTTCTCATGAAGTATGTTACGACAATTACAGTAGAATTAAGTTTAAAAAATTGCATTAAAAAAAAAAATTGGCTGTAAATGTGAGCAGTTACCTGGTTGGTGGCGCCGCCTCTCGACACCGTTCACTCTTGGCTCCCTCTGTGGCAGTGGTGGTGGCTGCATCTGAGGGGGCAAGACAGGGCCGGCAGGCAACAGCGTCTGGGGCCGCTGGGCAGGGTGCGGTACGGTTGGTGGAGGAGGGGGTAGCGGTGCTTTTTGGGGCTGCTGGGTATTGTGGTATCCACAAGGGCGCGGCCCATACGCTCGGCCAGCAGGTGGCGGTGGGGTGCCACGCGCAGGGTCGTAGGGGCCTTGCGAGTGGTGGTTTGGGTGATAATAGTGACGGGGATAGTAACCCCGGCCACCAGGACCCTGGGAGGATGGTGGCGCCACATGGTGGTAGCCCCGGGACGTGTAGCCTCGCCCACCAGGTGACGTGGTGCGCCTCATCGACTCTGGAGGCGTGGATGGTGGCGTCGGCCTGAAAGTCTTCGTCTTGTTTCCAGGAGGGTACTTGCCGGGGCCATGAGGGTACGGTTGTTTCTGTGCACGCACTACTGCTGCATGGCAGTCTTCCTCATCTTCGCCATTCACAGATTCTATCTGACTTCTTCGACGCGGATTGTTCAGAATCTCATTTGCTACCTCTGTTGCCTTCTGCTCAGCATTCCTGCAAAACAAAAAAATAACTAGCGTAGTAAATATTTTCTAAATCCCAATATAACAGTACAGTAGGTAAAATAAAAATAGACAAAGTTGTTGTACTTTCAGCATAAACATATACACACAAATTAAAATATTTGAAACTAACACAAAAGATGTTTTCACACGAAAAGTAAACAAAACATCTCTTGACTACAATCCCTCTACTTTCTCCCAACTTGGGTCGTATCATCACTTGAGTCTACTCTGCCCCTTTGAAAATCTCAGTTTCAGGTTTAATAAACACATTTCTTATTCTAATCACTACAACTGAAATAAAAGTAGCAATGTTCATACCGAATATTAACATTCTGATTGACTTACAGGTGTATATATCATTGCAAACTAACTAATTGCATTACACACATCCTCTCTCAAAAATGAAGAAACAATTTTTATGTCCAAAAAATAATTTCAACAAATACTCAAATTATGAAATTTCACTAAAACTTAATAATAATGAGCAGCAGTACACTTAACATACCTGCCAACTTTACAAAATGACCATCAGTAAAACTTTTCCAGAATGTCACATTTTTGCGTAAACTGCACACGACAATTTTTGTGCCGAATTATATCAGTCCCTATGCCTTACAAACTGTACACATAATAACATGATATACAATATTTTAAAAGTTTACTTGTTTTTAAAGTAGGCCTTATCAAGATCTAAATATGCAAAAACAATTATTTGCCTAGTTATACTTTGAACAATTTCCTGTTCCCTTAATTCTTTGAAAATCCATCATTCTTTTATAATTCAAAATGTACACTTGCATCTTTAAACAACCTGTAAGCACGGTTACAAATATAAATAGTTTCACAAAGTTTGATATAAATCTCAACTAGTTTTGTTTATTTTATGTGGCATGAAATAGCACAATACCAAAAACTGGATTGTGTTTTGAGTTACAAAATACTGTAAGGTAATATTTAGCTCTAGCTACAGCACCTTCAAAACATACTTACGAAAATTCATGTTTATTCTGCGATTTCCTCATAGGCCTGTAACCTCAAATAGTAGTTACAATTAGGAGCTTCATACCATTGTGACGCGTCCTTTGCGTCTGCTGTGTGTTTATGTGGTCTATTGCTGTTGTAGTCTACTGCAGTGGGTGTTGAGGTTATGTGAAGTTTGCGCGTGCTCCGGATAGCTCAGTTTAAGTTACTTTCAGGGTTGACTAACCATCGTGATTTCACCAATAACAACTCATTTACTTAGTCAACAGTTGATTTATTTTTACTTTGCCAGATGTTTGGATTCTGTAAGTTCCTTACAAAAGGCGGCTATTTATTAAGCACACATAAACCCGTCAGCTGTCCGGCGTTACCATGTCTGACCGTGAGTTCAATAAAAAAAAACAAGGTAATGATCACTTATTCGTACCAACTGCCCTACAACTAACGCCCTCCTCGGGCCAGCGCCCGGCACAAAACTGTTCCACAACACCGCTACCTCCTCGGGCCAGCGCCCGGCACAAACTGCCCTTTCGTGGCAACGGACATGGTAACAAAAAGCGCACCACGGCGGAGTGATACAACAGTATCCAAAATTCAACAAAACCAGTAAAATTACACTTAAACACATAGCAAACGATTCCAAAATTTCCATTTATAGGTCTTACATTGAAAGAAAATTCTTCATCCACACAAATAATATAATTGGGGACAAAAGGTGCGCAACAGCGGAACTACTTTCGCGGCGCAATACCCTAAGCAACCCCCTGTGATGGCTGACCTACGTGCGTCAATAACCTACGTCATGGAGAGAATTCCATGAAGCAAGCGATCAACCACAACGTCGGCGCCAGAAATCCTACAGCCTGGAGCAGCTTGCAACACCTGAAGTTACTCACTTCACCAGGGAAAATTTAATAATAAGCTAAAATTG